>JAUESH010000043.1:18120844-18131884 GCA_032275165.1 Synergus magnus | reverse complement strand
TCAGTGATTTTTTACTTATTCAATCAGTCATTTTCACTGGTTCATCAGTAATTTTTTACTTATTCAATCAGTCATTTTTCACTGAAGTAATAAGTAAAATTTGACTGATTCTCAGTAACCTCTTTTTAGCTATTTGAATCAGTCAAATTTCACTGATAATCAGTAGATTTTGACTGATTCAGATTTAGAGAGTAGCAGATGCCAAAAAAAGGTGCTACCCCCCAGAATCTGATATTATTATAACGGAAGAGGGTGCGAGTGTTAACACACAAGCCTTGCTGGATCACAAAATATCTCGCTTGATGGAAATACCTTGAATCATACCTCGAAATTTAGTTGACAGACCTAATTTTTCAATGACTTTAACTTCAAAGTATGGATGTGATGGGACATGTTATATATGCTCTGCAAAGCCCTCCATGATGAACAAGTCGGAAAAAATTAAACTCTTGCCTGTGAAGATCGAAAAATTCTCTCTTGGTCTCTCCGCACTACATGCTTGGATACGCTTCATGGAATGTATCCTTCACATTGCGTATCGCATAGAGTTCTGCAAATGGGCAGCGAAGTTAGCCGATGAAAAACAAAAAATGGGCGATGCGAAGAAGAGAATTCAAAAAGAATTTTGAGAGAAAATGGGCCTGATCGTGGATGTTCCACAACATGGGAATGGAACATCTAATAATGGTAATATTGCTTGAAGATTCTTTGAAGATCCTGAATTGACTTCGAGTATTACCGGGGTTGACAAAGTATTATCAGTTTATATAGTTGGTTTTATATGCCTGTGACAGTCCACAAGATCCTCATACATGCCACTAAGGTCATTGAAACTGCCCCATTGCTCATCGGCCAATTGACAGAAAAGACCCAAGAGGCGAATAATAAGATTGTCAAGAGGATAAGGGAATTCAATACCCGTAAAATTAGTCGGATTGCAACTAATGAAGATTTGGCTCACAAGTTGTTGATCATGACTGATCCCTACATAAACAACTTCAGAACCCTTAAGGAGAGTGTTCCTCGTACCATGGATGCTGACGTTCAGGATCTGCTGATTGGAGATGATTGAGACAAGAATGGATAACGCTGATAAAAACCAGAATTTTTCGTCCAAAAATGGATCAGCTTCATGATTTCGTTCATCTTCATTGCTTATAATATTGGAAAAAGATGTTGACTGCAGACGTTTTACGATTCGGTTCATTATTTCAACCAAAAAACAGATTTGTTCTATATGAAATAATTATTATTAATAATTATTATTAAGAAAAGATTTTTCCTATTTGAAAGCAAGTATTAAATGCATTTGTTAATCAGAATTGTTAATAATAATGCAAAATATTATGAAATATCAGTTTCTTCCATAAGAATTTTACTTTAGGGATAAAATGACCAATAATGCAAAAAAAATGGATTTTTTCCATCAAAAAGTGACCGTTTAATGCATTTGTTAATCAGTATTGTTTATAACAATGGTAAATATGGTTGATTGTCCATTTCTGTCAAGGAATTTTCATTTCTGAAAGCAAAACTAAAGATTTTGCAGAAAATATGCAGTTTATATATCCAGAGGCGCTTATTTATTAAATTTGTTTATGAATTTGTTTATAACAACCAAAAAAATAATACTTCAGTATTTGATTTTAATTAAACATTGATTTCACTCGATTTCGCGGGGAAAAAGTGATGAAAAGAGTTTTCAAGCTTCAATGTACAGCAAAAATCGATTTTGTTCATAAATTTTTTTTATAACAATTGAACGGATTGCAGGAAATTCATGGAAAAAATTTCTAAACAACTTTTTTTAGCAAGTGGAAATGATTTTTTTTTGCAGAAAGCACATTTCATTCAAACTTGAAAACAATTTTAAATTTCACAATTTTTTCGGGTTTTTCTTAGTTCACCTAGAAGAAAAATATATGAAAATTAAAATTTTCTTTGGTTTTTTTTTTCAGACGAAAATTACGAGTTCCATCTTTCCCGCCGATTGGAGACTGTAATTGCAAGGTGCCGCACATATGTGCATAAAAATCGGCTGCGTTTGAATATTTTTCTCTCAAAAATTTTTTTGTATAATATTAAAATATACATTAAAATATTCTAGAAAATTCGCTAGACTTGCTTATTTTTTACTGTCCTAAAAAAATACCCCCAAAAAACTCTTTTTTTAGGCCTACTAAAGCAGGATCCCCCCTTAACGGAATCTAGTTTTGTTTCGGCATGGGATTGTTTGAAAGAAAAATTCGACAATCCTCGCGCGATTACTCAAGCGAAATTAAAATTGTTGTTCTCAATTTCGTCAATAAAAGATAGTCCCGTTTCATGTTTGCAATCAATTCGAAACATTGTCACCGAAAGAATCGCGGCTTTAGAAAATTTAGGACGTTTTCCTAAATTGACAGCTGCTCCGGAAAACAATAATTACTCGAATGGTGTCAGTGATATTTTAGTATATCACATTTTGCAAAAGCTTGATTCTAATACTAGATTAGCATGGGAATTACAATTAGGGAATACTACTGAGTATCCGCATTTTTCAACTTTGTTAGATTTTCTTGATTCACGTGTAAGAGCTTTAGAAGCTGTACAGCAAAACAATGAAAGTAAACGAAAAGCGGAAACAGCACGACCTCATGTCGTATCGAGTGCAAATAGTTGCTCTCTCTGTAATTTAGCACATAGATTGTTTACGTGTTTGAATTCAAAAAGAAAACTGCGTTGCAACGTTTGCAATTTGTAAAAACAAAACGATTGTTTTAATTGTTTTAATAGTGAACACACTAAATACATGCCCGAGTTCGTTTTTATGTTCGCAATGTAGATCCAAGCATCACACATTGTTGCATTTAGGTCTAAATGATAAAAACTCGGAATCGAACTTTGAAAAAAAGGGAAATGAAACTCCGGATGCCTCGGCGTATCAAACAGATTCTTCCCAAATTGCGCAGCTGTTGCATGCGGCCCCCACGCTTTTTGAACCTCAACGCGTTCTACTACGCGCTTAGAAGATGTTGAACTTTTCGGTTTGGGAAACGTCTCGGCTCGCGAATCGTGTATGGTTCCTATCAGGATTCGATCTCGTTCGGGTCAAGGGACATTTTTCTCGACAAATGAATGAAACATTTGACAGATTACGTGCCAACAGTTTCTTCGCATGTTCTGCGTGAAACACATTTGCAATGTTTAGATTTGGCGGACGATAGTATCCACAGTCCCGGACGGATTCATTTTATCATCGGCGCTGACCTTTATGGTTCAATATTATACAACAGCTTAAGGAATGATCGTCGAAATTATCCTGTAGCGCAGAACACTGCTTTTGGTTGGATTTTCTCCGGGAAAACAGTCGATTGTCGCTCTAACGCTAGAGCTCCAACAGATGCAATTGCGCATCATTGTCTCTCGAATATTGATTTAAATAAAACAATTCAGCGTTTTTGGGAAATTTACGAACTTCCTCGCGCATCGTGTCTTATTCAATCGGAGCAAGAATGTGAAGCACATTTTTTGGCTTCACATTCCCGATTGGAAGATGGTCGCTACATGGTGCGACTGCCATTCAAATCGGGTTCCCCACTTGACATTGGGAATTCGCTCAAATCAGCTGAAAGGTCATTATCTGCTTTATCGAAGAAATTTGTTCGTTCGCCTGAACTTTTTAAGCAATATGACGCTTTTCTGACTGATTATGAAACAAAAAATCATATGACTCGAGTCTTGGAAAAACCTTGTGAAATATCACAAGTCGTTTATTTGCCTCATCAACCTGTCTTACGGGAAGCATATCGCTTTCAAATTGCAAACTGAAATTTTTTATGTTTTGTTGCAGTGGCGAACGTTTCGCTATATCTACGCTGCTGACATCGCTCAGATGTATCGGCAGATTTTGGTTGGTTCACGAATTTTGTGGTTTTCACATCCTGGTTCAGACCCAATAGCTTTTCGATTGAACACCGTTACTTACGATACTTCATCAGCTCCGTACTTGGCATTGCGAGTTATTGAGCAATTAGTGAAGGATGAAGGTGCTGAATTTCCATTGGCCTCAACGGTGCTTTCCCGACAAATCTATATTGATGATTGTCTTTTTAGAGCTGATTTGAAAGAAGAGATTCTCCAAATTCGCGAGGAGCTGAAAACTCTTCTTGACAAGGGGAAATTCCAATCACGGAAATGGGTAAGCAATTCAGCGTCATTGATTGAGGATATTGATCCTACTGACCGTGGGCTTGCAATTGAGAAACCTCTTAGAGAAGATGAGTCGTTGAAGGTACTTGGAATTGTTTGGGTCCCTGTACAAGATACTTATCGGGAGAAGTACATACTACGTTGCTTTAAAGTAGAACCAAAGTCGCTCCTCTAAAGACTTTGTCAATTCCTCGATTGGAATTATCTGGTGCTCTTCTGCTCACGCAATTGATGTCAGTTATCAGATCTATTCCAGAATTTAAGAACATGAATTCACTATTTTGGACCGATTCTACTATAGTGCTTGCTTGGATGAAGAAGCATCCTTCTTCTTGGTCGACTTTCGTATCGAATCGCGTTGCTGCAATTCAATTAGTGGCTCCAATAGAATCATGGCGTCACGTGAGTTCCGAAGACAAACCCGCAGATTTGGCTTCACGCCATTGGCCATCCGAACTCGTGGAAAATAAACTTTGGTGGAAGGGTCCTTGGTGGTTAAGCCAGTCAAGGAATTTGTGGCTTGATTCTCAAATCCTATTTGATTCGGATACGACTGAAGAGGTTTGAGTGAATACTCATTGCGTCGCCGAAGTACCAAACACGTGGTTTGATATGTTGATTTCAAGGGTTTCGTCTTGGTCGAAACTTTTGAAAATTGTTACATATGTTTTGAAGTTCCTAACACTTCGAATCCCGCCAATGAGAAAAATTCATGATTTAGAAAGTAATTCTTCGCTCTCAGAATATTGTTCAGATGTAGAAAAGGCATGCGTTCGATTGGTTCAAGGACGTTTGTTTCCTTCAGAAATCTCTCTTTTGGAAAACAAGACTTCGTTACCGAAGTTAAATTCTCTCTTAGTTCTGAATCCGTTTCTTGATAATGACGGGATTCTACGTGTTGGAGGATGGTTACCCAATGCGCCATTTGAATTCAATCGACGCCATCCGGCTATACTCAAAAAAACACCGGATTATGACTATGATAGTTGGAAACTATCTTTAAAAATAATGCTCTCATGGTGCCACCCAGCTCACCATGACTCAAGCTTGACAGCTTTATTGGATTTTGAGAACAAGGCAAGTAGTCATATATTTTATTTACAATTGTATTCCTTGTTCTCGTTTGAAAGCGGCTGTCTCCGAACAATTGATGGCGGCTCTGCCTGCCAATCGGATTTCACGCTCTTCACGGCCATTCACACGTCAGTGTGGAGTACGCGCGATCCATTTAGAAGTAGTGAGCGACTACACTTCAGAGGCTTTTATTGCAGCTCTTAAACGTATGGTTACTCGACATGGATTGCCTCACACAATTTACAGTGACAATGGCACAAATTTTAAGGGTGCAGATCGCGAAATGGCTGAGACGTTTTCCCGAGTTATAAAGAGTTCTCATGTCCAATTGTACTTAATTAATGACAAGATTCGTTGGAAATATATTCCGCCTGCGGCTGCGCATTTTGGAGGCATCTGGGAATCTGGTGTGCGAAGCGTTAAGCACCATTTGCGACGAATCTTAGGGAATCGTTTTCCTACCTTCGAAAAATTAAGTACTTTGAATTGTCAAATTGAAATGTGTCTCAACTCTCGACATTCGCTTCCCCTGTCGGATGACCCAGAGGACTTGCGGGTAATGACACCGGGACACTTTTTGATTGGTGGAGAATTGACCGCTGTTGGCCTAATTCCAATAACCGCCATCCTCGAAAATTCATTGCTTGATGTTAAAGAGAATCGTTTATCCCGGTGGCAGCAACTTTTTGAGTCATTCTGGAAGGCTTAGTCGAAAGACTATGTTTTGTCTTTACAACAACGAAATAAATGGCGACTCCAACAGGAGAATTTGTGTAACGATAAACTTGTATTATTGAAACAAGAAACTTTTCCCCCTACGAAATCGGATTTAGGTAGGATTATCGAAGTAAAGAAAGGAGCCGACGGTCTTGTACAAGTAGTTGTTCGCACTTCTTTGGGAATTTATTCTCGACCGATTTAGAAACTTGCGATATTCGTGTAGATTTATTTTGAATTTTTATTATATTTAGAATTGTTACATTTTTTTTAAATAGTTGGTAAAGCAGAGTATCGATTTACTCGGACCTTTCGATTATCGATATCGCTCGCATCGATATCGCTAGTTACACATGGATGGATGGATAGGAGTAGTTCTTTGTCTGACTTCGAACAAGTAGCATCTCCGTGCATTGTTCTCTCGAGAAACATTTTGTGCGTCGTTTCTCTCTTGGCTAGAAACCTGTAGTGCGATATTCTGTCTTCGGACATTTGTGTTGGTTTGCCACAAGGCAATTCAGGACTAGTAACTGTGACGTTCTCTAATTATGAGGCTTCACAGCGAGTCCATTATCGAAACGGGGTATTATACGTACGCTACTACATAGTTCTCTTTGTTCGGCAATCGAAGTGAGCGAAAAGAAAGAGTACTTTGACGCACTATTTGTATAAACTCTGTGAATAAAAGGAAATAATAAAGCTTATATTTGATAAAAGTAGAAGTTTTCTTTGTGCAATTAACGCCTCAATACAGGCGCTCATCAGCGCTTTAGAACCTGGAATTTAAGCACATGGCAATCCTGTTTGATATGAACCTTTAAACATTTTTTAGTGATTCTACCAGAGTAGTGCCTTTATAATTCTTAACAATTAAGCATAACATTTTTAACGATCCTGCCAGGATAGTCTCAAAACGATTAAAATACATCCACAGAGTATTTACATCAAAAGTGAGCTATCTGGATTGGCGAACCAGAGGAAGCAGAATTCTACGGAATTCATTGAATTAGACTCCGGAAAATTTTACGGAACCTTCGTAAATGGATTATCAGATTATTGTTGAAATTAGATGCTGAACGAAGTAAGCACTATTCTACGTAGAACAATAATCTTGAGAAACTCAAAGGGAAAAGAAAAGTGACAGGATGAGCGACAAACCGTTGTAAAAACGAGCAGATGGTCGACATAACACCCGCCGAGAACGTCCCAGACAGCCAGGCTAGAACGCTCTACGGACTCCGCCCTGAGCGTCGCACGGACTAATATTAGAATTTTTAATATTAGACATTTTAGAAAATTAATTTTGAAAGTACTAGAGCCTTAAATCCTCTCTGCCTTCGTTGAATGGGGATAGAAGTCAAACTCTTTATGAAAGTTTTACTTCCGGTAAGATAGGATAAAGTACTTTCACGTTGAGCATATTCCGGGTGTTCGGAAGCATTGCCCATCGTCAATAAAAGAAATACACTACTCTAAAATTTAGAACTTTGTAGTAAACTGAAGTCTTCGAATTCTATTCTATTAAAAATACACAAAAATTGTCACGCGAAAATTATACCCGACACCTTAAAAACAAAAGTAGACTGAATAAACAATTTAATACGTATCGTACTACTGTAAGTTATCTAACAGACACAGACAGTACGATAACCGACGATTCTCTACAAGAAACTCTGAATCCCCCCACGCAATTACAATGACTTCGCAAACGAATTCCCCCGTCCCGACCGATGGCCTTGCCCAAATATTTGCCCAACTAAACCAGTTGAGTGTGGCAATGAGCACCCTCACAACCTTCGTCAGTAACCTAACCCGAAAAAATGAAAATAGGACATTCGAAATCTCGGAAGTAGCAAAAAAATTAGGCTGGCCCGGAACTATTGAAACTGAAAACCAAATAACGGATAATCAATCGGAAGACGATATCGAATCAAGAAAAACTGAGAAACGTCGACGAAGAAACGAAGAAATATTCAGAAATCCAACAAGCGAATTAATATTTGCGAAGGAAATCCTAGGAAACATCGAAATCCTAAACGGACAAAACGATATCGGTATCGAAAATTTTATCAAATCTGTTAAAAAGGCCAAAGTTCAATGCTTACAACCCGGACTTATTTTAGATTTCATAATCGAGCAAAAGATAACATCATCGTAAAAGAACGCGATAAGATTTATAATTATATATTCTTACCATGACCTATATGACGCACTCATACAAAATTTAAAACAGAGAAATTCCATACTTGCCCTCAAAAGTAAACTTGAGTCATTGAAAATTGAGGCATGACAGAAACTACCCAAAATTTTATAAGCAGATTCATTTTTAAATTGATTAAGAATTCTACTGCGGTCGTGAGTGACGCCAAGTCGTGTAAGTCCCTGGCTCTCTTTTCTTCTCACTTCTCACTCTTATCTTATTTCTTTGATTCCTCACTACCTTTGTATATCACCAGACCGGTAATGAAATAAAGTTCGATCGCGAACATTTGGTCCTTCGAGCCAGATCACTGATGAGTTTTTAGTGTAGTGAATCCTGGAAAACATTAAAATAGGTGAAAGTACTACACGTGGGAAGAATGGCTGCCACCTACGGTACATCGATAGTGAAAGTTACGTCTTAATCAGTGCCGTTTGTGATAATCGTCGACGCGTGGAGTACAAGCGGTACTTGACGTCACGAAAAATCGATACGGGCACGCAGCTGATGCGATAAGACGGAACAGAACATATAGGGTGATTCATTTTTGCTGCCGGTCTCCTTTTCTTACAGTGGATCTTTTTTGAACAATCAAAATGACGAGTCTTCGGCAGTGCGTTTCTCAACCTTCAAGAAATTACGCATCTTTTTAGTTGGTAAGATCGCTACCTTGGAGGCGATGGAAACGTAAGACGTTTTTCAACAATTGGTCAATAATTCTCAACGAAGTTTGGAACGGAGGGTCTTTTCTAAAGAGGCTTGATCAACGGATCGACCTCTGGTTTTTTTAGGACGCCCTCGGGTTTATGTTTACTCAACGTAAATTCCACTTTTGAATAAATGTGTTTAGTGCCGAATTGAAGAAGTGAGGCACTGAGAATGACAACTAGGTAAAGCCCACTTTTTTCGAAAATCGTTTTTTTGCAGTTTCAGGTACTTTAGGTTAAGATCTATCGAAAAATGTTCGAAACATGTAAAAAAAACTTTTCATTTTGCCAAAAAACGTAGTTAAAGTTGAGGTGGTTGTAGAGAAATGAGTATGACAACTGGGTAAAGCCCATCGAGGACGCAGCGCATGCCCAATGCGCTTAGTACAGTAGTAAATTCAGTTGGTGACCGGTGTGGTTTTTTTGTTTTATATTTACAATGTAAAAGACGTAAACTGTGTTAATGGTAAGTTTAGTCCAATTCTTTTATATTAAGGGCATGTGATACTTACCATATGAGCAAATTTAGATGTGAATACTTGGAAAAATTTTCGATTTTATTGATTTTCAATTAAACCAATTATTCGGCCACAAAAATAAATATTTTGTCCTAAAACTTTGGGAAACGTTAGAGAACATTAAAACGGAGGTTTATTGACTCCTTTTAATTTGCATAATGAAAAAAAGTTTCGTTTTGATAAAATTGGTAAAGCATTTGATACTGTAAGGTTTGGTCAAAACTTTTCCAATTTTAGCAAAACGAAACTTTTTTTCATTATGCAAACTAAAAGGAGTCAATAAACCTCCGTTTTAATGCTCTCTAACATTTCCCAAAGTTTCAGGACAAAATATTTATTTTTGTGGCCGCATAATTGGTTTATTTTAAAATCAATAAAATCGAAAATTTTTCCAAGTATCCACATCTAAATTTTCTCATATGGTAAGTATCATATGCCCTTAAGAATCGAAATTTAAATTTTCGATAAAATTATAAAATACTCAACACATTGATATTCATTTTTTCCCGAAATGAATCCACGAGATCAATGACAAACAAAGAGGTTATGTTATTAAGAAATCGAGTTTTATTATAGTATTTCATGATTTATAGCATGTAGATCTTAATTTCATGATTATTTCATGGATTTTTCTTAGAAAATGGATCGTGCGGAAAAGCGGAGTACACGTCAACAGTCAAGTCAACGATTAGAGAATCGTGATCCCGGTGATCCCGTTCAATCTACAGATCGGAGTGAGGTTAACGAAACGGCGAGTGCTGTGAGTTTATCACCCACCAAAACTAAAAAAAAGGAAAAAAGGTCCCTTTTATGGAAAGAGAACGTGAGGAAGGTTAGGCGAAAGTCGGAGGGAAAAAGCAGTAAGTGCACATGCTCCGATAGATTCATGCAACTGCAATCGTGGTTGCACCATTCAGTTTTCCGACGAACAGAAATTTCGAATTCTACAGACGTTCAATGATCTAAAAGAGAAAGATGTACAAGATGCTTATTTGTTTGGACTGATTTCTATACAGAAAATTGGAAGGTAAAAAGCTCAGTTATAGTATTCATATTAATCTCCAAAAATACCTTTGTTCCGTTTCTTCTGGTAAAAAATTTAGAATATTATTTCTTTGTAATGGAATCAAAATTTTTGAAACAGAATGTTTGATTTGTTTACAGAAGGCGATCAGATAGGATGAAACGTGGAAGTTTAGATGAAAATAATGGGTGTCAGTTGAGTAAAGAAGAACTCATTAAATCCTCCAGAAGGGCAGTGTCTTCATTTGAGTCAAGAAGAGTAGAATTTACTACCTCAATAACCACAAAAAACACCTCGACACCCCTCCGATAGATGAACGTGGGACGAGTAAAGGCAGCAAGAAAGCAAAAAAGAAGCCTGATAGACTGATCAATCAGATTAAACAACATATTTGATCGTTTCCTGTGCAAGTTTCACATTATACCCGAAGGAAAACAAAAAAAGTTTTTTATCTGCGGATCTAAACACACATAAAATGCATCAGCAAAAATGATATTTTTATTATTTTAAAAACTTATGGTCGACTGATTTCAATGAAACTTGGCAGTAATTATGTGTACGTCAAAACATATTTGACAGATAGTGCAACTGTTATTTTTCACCCTTATA
>JAUESH010000043.1:18108352-18120744 GCA_032275165.1 Synergus magnus | reverse complement strand
TGCTCAAAAAATGAGCACAAAAAAATATAAATATAGTTAAATGGAACATCCGAGATCGAATTCACAGCTAGTTTTTTGTTGCATCAATATTATCAGAGATATTCAAGATTTATTTAATGATCACATAAAAAAGTAAAAAATTATATTGCTGTTAATATAAAAATTTTCTTATCAAAAAAATGTTATAATACATCACAAATATTGAAAACTTGATTATAATTATAAAATTATAACATTATAATTTCTTTGTAGATGAATCATGCTAAAATTTCCCATCGATTGATAATAAAGAAGTAATTAAGGGTGTTGGAAAATCGGACTTAGAATTTTGCACAGGTCAAAGCCCGACTATGTACGGCACTGTCACCATATATAATTTTCCGAGGGTTTTTAAGAGAACAAGAAAGAAAACTTACCCCATATCCGAGGTTTATCGTACTCCTGGTGTCAAACGGAACTGATGTAGTAGTAGTAGTATTGCGAGAACCACACTTGAAAATAATTATTTTTCACAGAATACAAACACTTTAGCGAAAAAAGCGGCATAGTACATACTTCAGCTCAAAATAAAATGAATTTTTCATCTTCACTTAGAATTTCACGATCTATTGCCGTAAAATGTTACATTTTTCCAAGAAAGTTTAAAATTCCTGTCATGAAAGAAAAATTAGCATCAGATGACAGACGAAGCGCATCAAATTGGTCGCCCCCTATCGGTCGCTTTACGTACTACATTGGATAAAGTTACCATTGAGGGTCACACGCACCGATAGGGGGCGACCAATTTGGTGCGCTTCGTCTGTCATCTGATACTAATTTTTCTTCCATGACAGGATTTTTAAACTTTCGTGGAAAAATATGACATTTTACGACAATAGATTGTGAATTCTACATTTTGGAAAATGATTATTTTCCGATAAAAAAACCATTTTTCCAAAAAAACGGGATACTACATCAATTCCGTTTGACATCAGGAGTACGATAAACTTCGGATAAAGGGTGAGTTTTCTTTCTTATTCTCTTAAAAACCCTCGGAAAATTATATATGGTGACAGTGCCGTACATAGTCGGGCTTTGACATGTGAAAAATTCTAAGGCCGATTTTCCAACAGCCTTAATAACAACCACTAATAACGGTCAGTAATCTTTTTTTAATTTCAGCGCGAAGGGTATGAAGGTTCATTAAATTTCTAATATTAGTGTATAATTGTAATTGAATAATGTATTTATTTTTCAAACCTATAAAAAATTTTTTCTATGAATAAAATTGAACATATTTTACTTATAAAACTTCAAATTCATTGAGATTGGGGGTTTTATATGTAAAATAAGTACTTTACTTTATATGAAATCCGTATATAATTTACGTGAAAAATCTCGAGTGACGCATATCACCCGACATTTTTTCTTTTTCCAACGCTGTTGTGTTTAAGTGCGGCATTAATAGCATCTGTAAGTTTAGGATCTAAAATATGATCAGGAAATGGGTGATAAACTACATGTTCATTCGTTTGTACTCCATTGTGTGCCGGTCCATTATGATTCCCTGTTGGTCCTGCATGTTGCGCTTCATTATGATGTCCGTTTGGTGCATGATACACCACTTCATTGTGGTTCATTCCCACTCCATTATGGTTCATTCCAATTCCATTGTGGTTAATTCCCATTCCATTATGGTTCATTCCATTATTCATTCCCATTCCATTGTGGTATAATCCATTGTTCATTCCCATTCCATTGTGGTACATTCCATTGTTCATTCCCATTCCATTATACATTCCCATTCCATTGTTCATTCCCATTCCATTCATGTCATATCTTCCATATCCTCCACTTAAGCGTCCAAAAAATCTTCCAATGCGTCCACGACCTCCTGTCGCTGCATGTCCCATTTGAGCTACTCCGCCTAGTCCTCCCATTGCTTGCATTGCCATCATTGCTTGCATTGCCCCCATTCCCATTCCTCCTCCCATTCCCATTCCCATTCCTCCATAGTCCATCCCCAATTGTCCAGCTACTTCTGGAAAAAAATCAAACTCAAGATAATAATTAAACAAATATAATTAATAAACTTCTATTGTATTAGTTGAATCTACTTATAAATAATCATCACCATCCTACCAGAAAAATATTATATTATATTTGTGAAAAATTTAATTTCGGATAAATGAGGATAACAGTTAAGCCTAGAGTCAGCTTTTCACCCTACTTGAAAAAAAAGGATTGGATTATGTAATCGGTTTTAATCGGGTGTAATTCAAAATGATGATTCTGAAATAGATTTTATGGTATTGATCAAATGCTAATGGATGCCAATCAGGTCCAATTATTTTTTTCTAAAAGGGCATTCAATCACCGAGGTTAACCCCATCGTTGACATTCACGCAATACTGCGCGAATCGATAAGTGCCCTACGTGGCATTGACGCAATAATGTGCATCTCACTTTTAGTCAAATTTTTCGTGCCAAATCAAGCAGCCTTTGGCTCGAGATTAAAGATTAAAAAGTAAATATCATTTAGTAATATACTTACCAATAGATAAATTGAAGAGAAGATAGTTAAAAAGCAAAACAGCAGTAAAGAGCATCATTTCCTTTATGATTATTGTTCTCGAACAATTTCGTGAACGTCTGCACGAAAATTTGTAAAAGATCGTGTCTTATATTACGTGCTTGTTATCACGTGTACAAGCATCATATTGTACATATTTGAATGCCGCAAATTTATTATTTTATAATATCTCTACTTCAGAAATTTAATTTAGTGACCTAGAAAAATATCGTTTTTTGTCCCCATAGACTACTGATCAGTGCGTGAAGTATATAATTTATGACACTATTTAACTAACATGATAATGAAATCTGATAGAAAATTTTCCTACTAAGATAATAGACCCTCTAGTAGCAATAAATAGCTAGATATTTCTCCTCAATATATACATAATTCCATTTTCAAAATTTATGAATTAACAATTAACAACAATAATAGGTTAATAACCACATATAATAATACGTTCATAATAGGCTTTATTCGTAAAAAGTTCTATTTCACTACAATTTTTTATTTCAACCACTAATTGTGCAAAAAACAGTAATCTTTTTTTATTTGAGTGCGAAGGGTAAAGGTTCATTAAATTTCCAATATTAGTGTATAATTATAAGTAAATAATGTATTTATTTTTTAAACGTTACAGAATTTATATAGGATTAAAATTAAACGTGTTTTACATAGAAAACGCCAAATTCATTGGGAGAGGAGGTATTATACGTAAAAGATATATTTTGTTTTATATAAATAACAATGTAATTTACGTGAAAAACCACGAATGACGCATCACTTTCTAGCTTTGACTGGATGATGTGCGTTATTTATAGCATGTGTAATTGAAGGGTGTAAAATATGTTCAGGAATTGGATGATGAACTATATGTGTATTCGTTTTTACTCCATTGTGTTCCGCCGGCCCATTATGATGTCCGGTTGGACCATGATGTTCCACTTCATTGTGATGTCCGGTTGGTCCATGATGTACCACTTCATTGTGATGTCCATTTGGTCCATGTTGTACAGCTTCATTATGTCCATTATGGTTAATTCCATTATGTCCCATTTCATTATGTCCCATCCCATTGTGGTTCATTCCCAGTCCATTATGTTCCATTCCCATTCCATTGTGGTTCATTCCCACTCCATTATGGTTCATTCCCACTCCATTATGGTCCATTCCCATTCCATTGTTCATTCCCATTCCATTGTTCATTCCCATTCCATTGTTCATTCCCATCCCATTGTTCATTCCCATTCCATTATTAATCCCCATTCCCATTCCATTGTTCATCCCCATTCCCATTCCACTGTTCATCCCCATTCCCATCCCCATTCCATCGTACATTCCCATCCCCATACCATTGTTCATTCCCATTCCATTGTTCAATCCCATTGCATTCATACGTTCAAAAACTTTTCCAATTTTTCCACGACCTCCGGTCACTGCATGTCCTACTGCAGCTACTCCTCCTATTCCTCCCAATGCTTGCATTGCCATCATTGCCTCCATTGCTATTTTTCCCGCTTTCCCTCCTGTTCCTGTTCCCGTTCCCATTCCCCCTCCCATTCCCATTCCTCCATAGTCCATCCCCATTTGTCCAGCAACTTCTGAAAAAAAAAAAATCAAACAAAAGATCAGGATTTAAAAAATATAATTAATAAACTTCTATTGTAACGATTGAATCTACTTATAAATAATCATCATCACCCTTTCTGAAAAATATTATATTATATTTCTAAAAATTTAATTTCAGATAAATGAATAACTACCAAGACTAAGAGTTAAACCTAGGGTCAGCTTTTTACCTTACTAGAAAAAAATTGATCCGGTTGACTTTTGATAACTCTGATCATCATTGAAACCGCTTTATTTTATCGGATTCCGTCGGGTATATCCTCCCGTAAGAAACCATTTTGTTAATTAAAATTAAAAAAGCAGTCAAAACCGAGAACCTGCCGCAAGAAATAATTTTTTAACCAAAAATAGCTTATCCGCAAAAAAGTATAAAAGTGGAACATTTTTATTTTTTAACCCGGCTTAGACGAAATTTTCAATCAAAAGGTATTAGAAAAAATGTTGACTAAAATTTCCCTTTGCGGAGAAGGACCAAACTTGGATTAGTATCTTTATTAAAAAATCATCCGAAGAGACGTCTGAAACTTCAGTCCAAATGTCCAATTACTTTTTTTTAGAAGGGCCATTCAATCACCGAAGTTAACTCAATGGGAAATTCACAACAGGCGTAGTACTGCGTCAGTACTGGCTAGTACTGGCGCGGTATTGGCAGCCATTGCTGGCACCTGTACTGGCATGTATCTGGGATGTTAACGCTATTCTTTACTAGGCTACCAGTGCTGGCCCAGCACTGAATATCGGTATGGACGCAGTACTGCCCCAGTAGGAAGTTCACAATGGGCGCGGTACCGTGCTAGTACCACATAAGGATTTCTGGTACTGGCGCGGCACTGGGGCGGTACTCGCTTTACACTGAGAAATTACAATGAAAAAATAAAAGTAAAAGTCTCAAAAAACAATTATTAATTAAGAATATGGTTTATTCGTTTTTATATTATGGATATACTTATAAGTAAACGATATTTGTAAATTCTAACGCATATATAGCAAATAAAACTTCGCACGGAACGCTGGGGGGAATCCAACGCACGAACTATCGGACGGAAGTCAGTAACCTAAACCATTACCCTAACTCATGAGATAGTGTCCCGCATTTTTTCCACGATGCACTCAATCATACACAAATATTAAATTACCTCGAGATAATTTCATCAAAAAATGCTTTTGCGTTAACAATAAATAAAATATGTATATGAAATTTTTAATATTTTTAATGTTCACTTTTACAGAACTTAAAACCGTATAGTATTAACTGATCCAATAGGATATTTTATTGGCAGAACAAAAATTTTTTTCAACAAAAAAAAACTGCTAATCAAAATTTTTTGGTGTGTACTGTGCCAGAGTTATGCCAGTACTGGTCTAAAGCTTGGCTGCTAGTGCTGGTTTTTCAGTACTGGTCCAGTACTTGTCTAGCATTTTAGCCACTACTACGCCTGTACGAGCTAGCCAACTGTCGGATTGCCATTACAGGCACACTATTACGCCAGTTGTTAATGTTGGCGTAAGCAAAATATTTCCGATTGGGAAGCAGCGTTTGGCTCGAGATTAAAGATTAAAAAGTAAATGAAGGGATACACCGCATACGGGCGTAAGTGCCAAATTTCGTAAAATCGGTTTATTGGCTTAAACTATTTGTTTTCCCCTAACTCATGTCCCTGTAGAAGATTTTGGTCCAGTTCGACCCGGAAGTAGGTCTAGGAGAAAACATCAGCGCATACGGGCGTAAGTGCCACGATTTGCGGGCGTAAGTGTCATGCTTCATAGTGTTCAAAGCAAGAGAATATTTCATAGAGATTTTGGGAAAATAGTTTCCTCTCTCACCAAAAGCTGAAAAGTACTTTCTTGTTTTTGTTTAATTGAAAAATAAAGCAGTTATGCAACTTTTTGTGTATCGAAATTGAAGCTTTTTGGTGCGCGCTGATATTTGGTCAAGGCTTCCTCTTACACGTTTATCCTTTTTAAAGCGTTCTTTTTGCGATTAAATAGAGTGAACCATAAACTCAAAAGTACTTACTTGTTTTTTTTTTAAATTAAAAAATAAAACAATCACGCAAGTTTTTATGTGTCAAAATTGAAGCTTTTTGGTGCGTGCTGATCTTTGGTTAAGACTTTCTCGCACATGTTTATCCTTTTTAAAGCGCTCTTTTTGGGATTCGATAGTGCTGACCAATAACTCGAAAGTACTTTCTTGGTTTTTTTTTTAAATTCAAAAATAAAAAAGTTACGCAACTCTTTATGCAACAAAATCGGAGTTTTTGAGAACACGCTGTTCCTATGACAACGGTTTTCTCGGAGAAGGATGCTTCCTTCAGGATGTTCGTTTCATGGTTTGATAAAGCCTATCAGTACCTCGAAATATTTTCGCATTTTTTTTGTTTAAAATTATTTACGCGAAAGTTATACCGTTTTTTGTCTCTCCTGTAAAACTCGGATTTTGGCACTTACGCCCGTATGCGGTGCACCCCTTCAAATATAATTTAGTAATATACTTACCAATAGGTACATTGAAGAGAAGATAATTAAAGAGCAGAATAGCAGTAAAGAACATAATTTTCGAAATGATTCTTGCTCTCAAACAATTTTGTAAACGTATACTGGAAAATATTTAAAAGATCGTTTTTCTTATATTACTTGCTTGTTATCACGTGTACAAGAATCTATTGTACATATTTGAATGCCGCAGATTTATGACGAAATTTAAACAACATGACATAGAATACTAAGTTACAAAATGTTATCAAATTCGTGTTTATTCAACTTTTATGTTTTTTTAAATGTATTTTGAAGCTGACTGAAACTAAACTTTTTTTATTGCATTAATATTATCAGAAATATTAAATATTTAATGTTTATTATCACATAAAAAAGGAAAAAATCATATTGCTGTAATATATACATTTTCTTATCAACAAAATGAAATAATACATCACAAATATTGAAAGTTTGATTATAATTATAAAATTATAAGATTATAATTTTTTTAGATAAAAAATACTGAAATTTCCCATCAATTGATGATAATCAAGTAATTAATAATAACCATTAATAACGGTCCTATAATAGTAGATAAGTATACTGGGACGCCACGATTACACCGACTGAGAGGCGCGTTATTGTGGCGTCCGTGTAATAGCTTTATTGCTTTATTCGTAAGAACTGCTATTTCTCTACAATTTTTTGTTTCAACCAGTAATTGTGCAAAAAACAGTCATCTTTTTTTAATTTAAGCACAAAGGGTAGAGATTCATTTTTCCAATATTAGTGTTTAATTATAAGTAAATAATGTATTTATTTTTGATACCTGTTACAGAATTTATCTACGATTTAAATTAAACGTTTTTTACATAGAAAACGCCAAATTCATTCGGAGAGGGAGTTTTATACGTAAAATACATATTTTGCTTTATATAAACAACCATGTAATTTATGTGAAAAACCTCGAGTGACGCATCACTTTCCAACTTTGATGGGATGATGTGCGGCATTTATAGCATGTGTAATTGAAGGGTGTAAAATATTCTCAGGAAATGGGTGATGGAGTACATGTGTCTTTCCTCCATTGTGTTCCGGTCCATTATGACGTCCATTTGGTCCATGATGTTCCACTTCAATGCGATGTCCATTTGGTCCATTTGGTTCATGATGTACAAATTCATTATGTCCCATGCCATTATGGTTAATTGCATTATGTCCCATTACATTATGGTTCATTCCCATTCCATTGTGATACATTCCATCGTGCATTCCCATTCCATTATTCATTCCCATTCCATTGTTCATTCCCATTCCATTATTCATTCCCATTCCATTGTTCATTCCCATTCCATTGTTCATTCCCATTCCATTCATATCCATTCCTCCTCCAGTCATACGTCCAAAAAATCTTCCAATACGTCCGCGACCTCCTGTTGCTGCATGTCCCATTTGAGCTACTCCTCCTACTCCTCCCATTGCTTGCATTGCCATCATTGCTTGCATTGCCGCCATTCCTCCTCCCGTTCCCGTTCCCATTCCTCCACCCATTCCCATTCCTCCATAGTCCATCCCCATTTGCCCAGCAACTTCTGGAAAGAAAATCAAACAAAAGATCAGAAGAACACAAATATAATGAAGGGGCTGTTCTAGTATTGACTTAAAGTCACGAAAAAACACTATTAATTTAGTTAAATAAAAATTGAATTCTTTCATAAATAATAATAATAATAATAATAACTTATTGGATCTGATTAATCAAAATGATAATTCTCAAATAGGTTCTATCGAATTGACCATTTGGCTCGCTTATTTTGAAGGAACAATACAAACTATTTTAATACAAGTATTACATGCCTATTAAAAAAAAA
This sequence comes from Synergus magnus, assembly GCA_032275165.1. Classification (NCBI taxonomy): domain Eukaryota; kingdom Metazoa; phylum Arthropoda; class Insecta; order Hymenoptera; family Cynipidae; genus Synergus; species Synergus magnus. The sequence continues at coordinate 18,112,215 of JAUESH010000043.1, read as the reverse complement.
TTAAAAGATTAAAGAGAAAAAGTAAATATTATTTATTATTACACATACCAATAGATACATTGAAGAGAAGACAGGTAAAGATCAGAACAGCTGTAAAGAACATCATTTTCTAAATGATTCTTGTTCTCGTATAATTTCGTGAACGTCTACTGCTAAATTCTTAAAAGATTGTTTCTTCATATATTGCGTCCTTATTATTGTACGTGTACGAGGATTTATTGTACATTTTTGAATGCTGAAGGTTTATTATTTTATGACATCTGTTTTTCGGAAATTTGATTTATAGTAGTAGAGTATTTTTTTACACATAGACGCGTAATTAGTGCTGGAAGTATGTAGATAATTTATGATGCAATTTAACCAACATGGCCTCATTTACTTCGTAAAAATATGTTTTCAAGTAATTGCGACTATGAAAAATATCTAGAAATTTTATAGAAAATTTTCCTAGTAACGATCAATATATCTAGATATTACTCCTGAATACATATACAATACGTAACATCAATAATAAGGGTCCGGATGCAATAATTCGCCCGATGCTCAAACAGCCGTATAATAATTGTTCGATCGTCTCAGAGAATTCAATTTTTCAAAATCGACAAAATAATTTTTTTTAAATAAGAGCTTGTAGGGAATGAGAAAATGGAACTTTTTTTCCTTTAATTTTTTTTATCTCATAATTATTCTTAATAGGAAAAATGAAAAACTGAAAAATTTTAAACTTTAAAATCAATAAGTTTTTAAAATATAAATCGTCGTAACTTGGCCAAATATTGTTGAAATTGTTTAAAATTTGGTGTACAGATTCGGTATAGTCTACTGATGGCTAAAGAAGAAGCAAAAGTTGAATAAGATACTACTGTTGACTAATATTGAATTGGAAAATGACACCGGGTAGTAATAACGTTTTTATGGCTTCTCCAACAAAAATAATCGAGGGAACTTTCACATGGAAGAAACTTCCAGTGAGAAATTTGTGCCTCAGTATTCAAGGAAGATTTCTGGAAAGTTTCAGATCGATTCATCCAAAATTGACGGAAATATCGATTTTACAAGTAAGCGTGGAACTCGGTCAACGTTAACTCTGCGAACACAAAACATCATACGCGTGCGACCGAGCCACACGCTTACTTATAAAATCGATATTTCTGTAAATTTTGGATGAATCGATCTGAAACTTTCCAGAAATCTTCCTTCAATACTGAAGCACAAATGTCTCACTGGAAGTTTCTTCCATGTGAAATTTCCCTCGATACTTTTTGTCGGAGAAGCCATAAAAACGTAATTACTGCCCGGTGTCATTTTGCAATTAAATATTAGGCAACAATAGTATCTTTTTCAACTTTTGCTTCTTTTTTAGCCATCAATAGACTATAACGAGTCCAAAGTCCAATTTATTTCCGGTGTAGCTGGCGCCAAAGTGTAATTAATGAGAGGGAGAGGGGTGGGTGGTTGGGTGGGGAGTTTAATTATAGTCAATGGAACTCTTTGATTGAATTCATTCTTCATATTGCTTACGGACTCTGGTTTATTTGAATTCTCCCGCCAGACCCGTCCTAATGGCACGTGGAGATCTACTTCTTCGGTTGACCAGTATATTATACTGTGCCAGTGCCGTGCCATTACTGCGCCTGAGTTGACTATTACTCATTTACTGTTTACTTGCCAGCTCTAAAGAACAATGATTTACCAGTGTTGCGCCAGTATTGCTGCAACACTTGGTATTACTCATATTTCGATTGATTGCCAACTATTGCCAACTTTAACTTTGTCGCTGCTGCGCTAGAATTAATGCGTCAACGTTGGGCATTACTCATAATTCGATTGCTTGCCAGCATAGACTCTCAGTGCTGCGCCACCCTATACTGAAAATTCCGACGTCGGATACTTCGTCGTATCCTATTAGGTTCCGTCGTTACATCCTACTTCGGATTCTGCGACGGATCCTGCGTCGACACATACGACGGAAGCAAAAACGGAAACGGTCCTGGAATTTTATTACTTATTATCAAGTTTTTACTTATTTACAGAGTGTCCCAGGTCTAACTGTCTGGACCTATATGACTGTATATAAAAAACAAAAAAACAAATCGAAAATTCCTTTGGCAAAAATGCATTGAAGTTTTATTTTTTGAGTTATGAAATGATTAAGCTGGACCAATCAGCCGGGGCGCCGCGTGCGTGCGTGAGCGGGAGACCATCGCTTTGATGGTGAATCCAGACTCAAAGTTAACTTTTTGACGGATGCGTATAACGCGTCCGTTCTATTGCCCCACCACAACTCCGCTGCGATTCACGAACATTCAGTCCGTCTAACCTTTTGCTTCCGAACAAATTCCAGGTAGAAGAATGAAAAACTTACAAACAATTTTTTTTTAATTTTCATATTAACTTTAAGAAAATGTTATATTCGAAATCTGTAAGTTTTCACGATTACGAGTATCTAAAAATTTCCCTATAAAGCTCTAAATTAATTTTTTAACATTTTTTAATGTCACAGCTGAAAATGTACCGTTATTCCCGAAATAAATTGTTTTTTATTACTAATTTTAACAATAAATATTTTTAAAAGAAAAGAAAAATTCGGGAATAGCGGCACATTTTCAGCTGTTTCATTAAAAAATGTTAAAACATTAATTTAGAGCTTTATAGTGAAATTTTTAGATACTCGTAATCGTGAAAACTTACAGATTTCGAATTTAACATTTTCTTAAAGATAATATGAAAATTAAAAAAAATTGTTTGTAAGTTTTACATTCTTCTACCTGGAGTTGGTTCGGAAGCAAAAGGTTAGACGGACTGAATGCCCCCACCACAACTCCTCTGCGATTTACGCGTCCGTTCGGATTTACGAGTATTCGACGGACGCATAAAACGCGCGCGTTGACGTTTGCGTAGAAAAGGCGACTAGGAATCCAAATTCAAAGTTAACTTTTGACGAATGCGTATAAAGCGTCCGTTCCAATGTATTTTTCCTACGCATGCAAAAATTTTTAACGTATGCGTCGAAAAAAGGCATTGGAACGGATGCGCTATACGCATCCGTCAAAAAATTAACTTTGAGTCTGGATTCACCATGACCACTGCCTCTCTTGTCGGTACAAACACAACGTTCGCCTCCCACTCACGCATGTACGCGGCGCCCCTGATTGGTCCAGCTTAATCATTTCATATCTCAAAAACTAAAACTTCTATGCATTTTTACCAAAGAAATTTTCGATTTGTTTTTTTGTTTTTTATATAGCCATATAGGTCTGAACAGTTAGACCTGAGACACCCTGTATAAGTAATAACACAACTTTTTAAAAAAAATTAATAAGCAAAAACCATAATATTGGTCAAAATTATTTTTATTTTAATAAAAAAATTTCCTATCAGCCGTTTCCGTCTTCGCTTCCGTAGTATGTGCTGACGAAGGATCCGTCGGGGTGTCTTAGTCTTTTCAATTCAATTCGTGTCAGTGCTTTTTTTTGCTGCACTGAGAGAAAGTATTAGTCGTGGTTACCCATTAATTTTAGTAAAAAAGGGTCACAACTATAATTTTTTATTCCACCCCATTAAGGCTCATGCAGGAGGGTCGCGAAATATGTAGTTTACTCTAATCTGCATATCAAGAAATCGTCCACTTTTTGAAGGAAAAAAAAGGACGTCCGTAATGTTTTTTTCGAGTTCTAAAGGGAAATTAGGGTTGAACTTAGGGTAATTGATCTGTCATTTTTTAATTAATATAAAATATCGGTGCAAATTTGATAATCATACCTTGTGTACACCCCGACGCCGACTATCCTGTCAATGTGTGTGTGAGAGGCGAGCACGAGGCACAATAAAACACTAGTTTTCGCGGAAATAACGCCACAACA
>JAUESH010000043.1:18097328-18108252 GCA_032275165.1 Synergus magnus | reverse complement strand
AAAAAAAATTAACGGCCGCACTTGGAGAAAAACTCAAAAATATGTTTTAAATTAAAAAATAAAGCTTAAATAATTTTTTTTATCTAAAACTATTGCCTTCAGCGTAAAGCTGATGAAAAAACGTTTCCAAAACCTTCATAGAAAAGTTAATTTGGATAACTTTTGTAGAAGTTAGGAGACAAAAAGTTTTTAGGCGGGTACACTTGACGAATTTTGCCCCATATAACACCTCGGTACATGAAGCGACCAACTTCACGCCTTACGAATTAGTTTACGGACGACTTGCACGCTTTCCGAGTGCGTTTCCAACCGACGAGTGTCTGGAAATGTACGGGTCTTATTTGAAAAATCTAATCCTTAAATTTAATGATATTCGGAAAATCGCCGCCACAAACATGATTAGAGCGAAAGAACGATCTAAAGAGCGATATAACCTAAAAGCGCGACCGTTAAACGCTAAAATCGGCGACAAGGTATTAATTTGCAATTTGCGTAGAATAGGAATGTACACGGTAGTTGAGTTTACCGAAAATCACAACGTTGTCCTCGAAACAGAGAATGGGACACGGTTTATCAAACATGCCGACAAATTGGCATTGGCTCATTGCTAGGTTGATTATTAATCCCTATGGTTTAATGATCGACCTACAATGAAGAGAAAAGAATTAATCTAAATTTCCTTGAATCTCAGATTAATTCCGGGGTGGTGACACCTCTAAAAAAAAAGAAAAAAAAAAAACCCTTATTTTCCCGTTTATTTGACCAGCCTGCATCATTGATCAAACGTTAAACTCTGTCCGAATGATAAGGCATGAAATGGAGATTAAGGCCTGTAGAAGTACTTCCAATTGGCGTTAGACGACGACAACGAAGGATCTCCCTGTTCAATGGCTTACTGGGTGAGGTACTCCATCCCATCACAGGACTCAGGCTGAATAGGAACCAACAAAATCTTACTCATCTGCTAGGAAGACAGACACATCGTGAGATCGGAATTGGAAAAGCTTCATATTCAGAATGAGAAGCAAGACAAGTTATTTCAAGAAATTATGCAAAAATTGTTACACAGGGTCGAAGTACTGGACGATATCAACGCCAAAAGTGATTATGAGCGGAAGTTGACTACAACATTACATTCCATGATGATAGGGCTATATAATTACATTCTATCTGCAAATCATTTATTAAGCTCTATCCATGATGCACGCTAAGGAAAATTACATCCCACCCTTCTGACGTCACGACAATTGCAACCCATTTTAAGAGACATCACGCTCCAAAGGTGATGTTCCCACTACCTGGACCTCTTATCAGTTTGAACAACCTGATACAAATTGCAACAACCACAGTGTCTACCACAGAAGGAAAGTTGAAAATCACATTGGACATTCCTCTGGTATATAAGGATGAGTACATTCTCTACCGCCTACATGCACTTCCTGTATCTCAGGTCGTTCTGAAGAATGGAACTGGACGAGCCTATGTCCAGCCTAGAACCACTTATCTTGCACTAGAAGAATCAAAGAGAACCTACTTATTATTGTCAGAAGATGATTTTTCAAAGTGTAAACCTCTCAAAAATTATCTGTTATGTGGAGGACTGCTACCAATATATGAAACGTTTCTCAATAAAATCTGTGAAACTGAGATGTTAATTCATCCATCAAGTGACATTCTAAAAATGTGCGATATCCGAATCACCTATAATTCAAACCCTTTTTGGGAGGCTATCAAAACTCTAGGAGGATGGATTTACTCGGTAATCAACACAACGCCAGCAGAAGTAATCTGCCCCGGACGACCCTCGGAAATCATCCAAATGGAAGGAACTGGACTACTGCAGTTGCTGCAAGAATGCAGTTTAAAAATGGAAACATTAATGCTACCCGGTGTTCCTGTCCAAAATGATCCTGTCGAGTATACTAACGAAGCACCATTCCATCTGGATCTAATGATAATATCACCTATTCTTCAGCAGCATTACATAAATACAATGCCAATACTGGACAAAACCAAATTAGAATCAAACAAATGATCATTTTTGGAAACTGATCAATCCTTATTAGAAATTGAGCAGCAAACCGAAGAACTCTATAAGCAAGAAAATAATACCAACTACCATGCGACCTTGATTCATGGTTCTTATATTGGACTTGGATCATTAGTACTCGGAGCTGGAATGTACCTTCTACGGGGGCATCTAATCACTGCTCTGACGGTTGTATGCCTCAGCTTCAGACGGAAGAAAAATAACTCAAGACCAGTAATACCTGTAAACATCACGCCAAAATCTTTCAGAAAAGTAGGACCCATCTACGAGACGTTACAACCTCATCAACATGCTACACCAAGTCCACTAGCTATCTCGTCACCCTCCCAACCGAACCCAATGATGACAACCCCGCTCGAGACGATCACTGTAGATGATGTGGCTAGTGTTGATAGTGTCATAACTAGTTTCAAAAGAAAAAGTTCTAAAAGTGAAAACTGTTTTTAACAACGTAGTCCCCGGTATGTTCAAAAGTAATAAGATACGTAGAACATTTCTAAAGGACGTTAGTTATAGAATAAGCTATTTAATAGGCGTAAATGAATAAGTGAAAAGAAGAATTTCCAATAATAAAGTAAACTCTACAAGGTTATCAGCCAACTCCCGGGTTCTAACAATTAGAACAAGCGTTTCATTTTAGGTACTTAAATTATATTCTTTTAAATTCTAAGCTGCTAGAATTGTCACGTGAAAACTTGAAGAATTACATTAAATGAAAAGAGCCCAGGTGGTGGCTGACTTTTCATTATCACTGATAGGGTAGATACAGTTTAGAATTTTTATCAACGAATTTAAAAAGAACGAATGATGGATGAAAGAATGAGAGCAATGTTGAAAAGAGTGAGAAAGAAAAGGTAGGCAAGTCGTCTTTACGAAATACGAGAGACACGTGCGCTAATATCATGTCAATGCCCCTCGCCCTCCGTCTATCGCGACCTTGTTACCGTCTTCTGCAGTATATTAATATAAAATTCAAACAAAAATCAAATATAATCATTGTGATGATTAGTTAAATTCATTTTCTGAAAAACAATAAATGAACGGATTACCGAATTAGGAAATACCAAGTCCATCAGTTAATACGGGCAATGACTCCTAGCATAAAGTCACGTTGATGAAGAATTTAATAAGTCAGCAATCTTAACAATACTTGCAACTTCGGTTCAACGTCCTTGTTCGTTTCTATGCAATTTTTATTCACCTGATCGATCATCCGATTCAATGTAGACCAATCAAAAAACACACAATCATCAAAATTTCCTACTCTAAACAGTACTTCGCACCTCCGAGGTGGACAGCAACGAAGTGCTCGAGGCAGTCCTCAGGAAGAGATCGCGGACTTAAGACGATTAAGACTTAATAGCTCTCAAATCAATCATTTTAAAATTGTCGGAGTTCTTGCCCGTTTGCTAAATTCGTGAAGACGGTAACTCTTTTAAGCTCGCTCGGTTCCGAGGGTTAAAAGGCAAGTGTAGTTTCGCGAAGATATTGCGAACGTAAAACGAATAAAATCGCGAAAACGGTAGCTTCTTTAGGGTTGCTCTGCTATGAGGGCTAAAGATTAGGTACTCGTTCCGCGAGTAAGGATTAAATATCACCCAGCTTTGTGCGAACAGCGTAGGTGAATCAGAAATCTTTCAGCCCGCATTTCTTTCTCGTTCTCGTCGAAAACTTGCGGTAGAATAAGCTAGATGTAAGGAAAGTGAAATAAATAATATCTTGCATTTAAGTGAGTTGTTTAATAATAATTAAATCACCCCACACAATTAAAATCCGACAGGAGCCCTACGGTTGAAGGCAACGGTCCCCAACAAATAAAAAATAAACAGTTGATTAATCAATCAGTTGACAGCTTGATGCGTTCCTCCGAGCATCCGTAACTTCAAAATAAATAATAAAAATTTGACGGTTCGTAACACAAGAATATCGTCTTCGATACTCTCATCTTCTTCATTTCCATCTTGTTCTAGGTTTCCATCATAATCGTCTTCATTTTCTGCATTACGAGTCTCATCAATTTTCAATGTGCCGAGTAAACCTTGAACGCCCAATTTTAAAATGTATGCATTACACCTAAAGTGCTGATCTTCAGCATCAAATACTATTAAACGAGATAACTCGTTCATAAATGTTGTATTAGCTGCAGCATTATCTAATGTAACACCTTGTATTTTTTCTACTAATTTAGAAGCCTAAAGTACCTTATGAAAAGTTTCAACTATTTCTCGTCCAGTATGTTTGCCATTTTCAGGAATGAAAAATAGGGTTAAAGAATGTATTTCCCAGGCATCATTTATGAAATACCCAGTTACTCCGTAATATGAACGCTGAGCTATCGACGTCCAACCATCCAAAGTAAATGAAATTTTTGAGGCATTATCTCTCAAGAGTTTAAAAACACATGCTTCAGTTTCGAAATATCGACTTATTGTCAAAGATTTAAGTTGATTTATCAGAGGTACAGTAGCGTTTGGATTCAAGTAGTAAAAGATGTCCTGAGTATCACGAAGTAGTATAACAAGGGGGCTTCTGGACAGATTAGTATTAGTACATGTCCATGTGAGCTTGAGTTGGTGTGAGTGTGTATCTATGTGAATGATGTGGAGGAGTAATGGCGTGGAGGGGGGGTAAATGATGAGTCATTTCCGATGATAAGGATGTTTATGTCTGCTATCTAATAGTTTTTTTCTTTTTAACATAAACAATGGGTATCAATTTCTGAGAAATTTGGCGTAAACAATATGCTCAAGGTCACATTCCTAAGAGATGACGTCATAATGCAAGTCCAAACCTCTTTTACCCCCACTCCCGATAAAAGTGGGCGTAAAAAAGTTAGATAGAATTCTGAGAAATGACGTCATATTGCGCAATATCATGCAATTTAGATCATATTTCACCTACCACCACCCCCTTTTTAAACGTAAACAGACGTGTCATATTACACTGTAGACATATCAATATGAAAAAAACAATTCTCAGAAATTAGATAAGAATATTAAGGAATGTGTAAACAATAACAATATTAGGGCTCTATAAACCCCAGTACATGCCTTGGTCTTTTCTGTACCAGTTACTTCACCACCATTCAAACATCAGTATTCAAGTGTTGCTAAGCAAATAGAAGTTTTTGAATAGTGGATTTTTTTAGAGCGTGAATATAGACAAGAGCTTTGAAGAAACTTTATGTTTTAAATTGAAATAAATTAACATCAACAAGATGGATTTATCCAACCTCAACACGATGAATAGGAAAGATAAAACAGACTCTAAATTTTGTAAAAAGTTAATTCATTTAATGGAGACTGGATTCGAATATTTGGATGAAAGCACATCAGTGGCTGTAATACACGAGTGGCTTACAATTGGAAAACGAGATTGGTGAACAAAATATTAAAGCAAAGTACAAATGCATCAGTTGGTGAAAAAATGAAAATACGAGAGCTGTTTGATAACTCAGTGACTTTTTGAATTTCCCGTGCAGTAACTTTAAATGCAACACTGCTCCCGTCCACGCAATCTATGAATAGACTACTGTTAAATTTTGAGCAATCTGGGTCATTTAGTTTGTATTTGACAGTCATTGAAAGCACAGAACCTCGTGAATTTTAACGAAAATGAAAAAAAGTGAATTTCGTGTGCTGATTGAGTATTATTTTTTGCGTAAAAAAACTATCACTGAAACGAAGGAAAGGCTTGATAAGTACTATGGGAACTCTGCACCATCAATTTCAATGGTTAAGAAGTGGTTTACTGAGTTCCGTTGTGGTCGTACCAGCACAAATGACGCCGAACGTTCAGGTCGCCCAAAAGAGGTCATCACGCTAGAAATCGTCGATAAAATCCGTGGAATGATATTGGACGATAGGAGAATGAAAGTGCGTGAGATGGCTGAGGCTGTAGGCATCTCAACTGAGCGGATACATCACATTTTACATAAATATTTGGACATGAGAAAACTGTAACGAGAGGTTATACACACGTGCATTCGGCACGCATACATCTCCCAAGCTCTCGTTACCTAGCCGTAGCGCCTAGCGTATGATATCCCTACTCTCTCTCCCCACCACCGGCATAGCGTCGGCCATTCTAGTTCAACCCTTTATATCTAGTTGCACGACGCTCAATCGTCAGTTCAGCCGGGAACGGCTCACCGAGAGGTCGGTGTAGCTCTCGCCCGGCGAAAACTCATGTTCTCTCCCTATCGATAGGTGCTCCTATGGTAGGAAGAGAAAACCTATGCAATCGCAAGGAGTGGGCGCTCCCACACTTGCAATTTCAATGTTAGCTCTCCGTACAGAGAGTTGTCAATGATCAGGCGCTCCTGGCATTGCCAACTCGAAGTCACGAAATAATAATTGATAGGCGCTTCTATGGTTACTATTTCGCGCAAACGAATAATTTCCTTTCCGCCGAAAAGAATCTGTAATTTCATAAATATAAAATAAATGGATTTAATTCACACCCAACAGGCGCTCCTGTGGATGTAAATTTAGCCGAAAATAAATACCAACCAATAGGCGCTCCTATGATTGATATTTATCCGTCAACTAGAAGAATGCACAACTGAACCATACATATTCGTTCCAATTGTTAACTCTTCTTTCCACCTTATCCGTTTTACCGTAGAAGGGATAACTTGAAGTTCGTATATTGTATTCCGCCAATTTCACCTGTGTGCCTAGTCCGTTTCGAACTCTATTATTTCATATTTGACGCGAAGAATTAATTATGAATTACACGATCCAGAATAAGACAGAGAGTTAAAGTCATTACCGTCCGCCTCCGTTCAACTCCGCAAACAACGATTATTATCAACGTCATTTCAGACACCATTTAGATTCACCCTAGATGATATTTAGATTTATAAAGGCTGTAGGAGAATAAATATTTCTTGTTACTTTTGTATTAAAGATCTGAGTATTGTCTTTGAAAACACCTAGATCCCTGGCAGACTGAAGCGTCCGGAAGACAATAACTTTTGGGACGAAAGTAAGATAGGAAATAAGACCCCCCAAAAACAGATCGCTACATTCCTTTCTAGCAGTTCGAAAACTGAGTATAATGTAACGTGGTTTTTCCAAGTGAGTTGAAGTCTTCACTGTCCATATGTGTTTTGAGGTGAGTGGAAGCAGAGGGTACTCATACAATTCCCATGAGCGAAAACTCATAGTGATAGGTAAATCTTTTTCAATGAAATTTAACAATTGTATCTTTTGTTGATCTGAAGCTATTACATAAGGTATCATCCACTCCACTTTGGAAATTGTGATCTTAAATGCTTCCTCAGCTTGCCCCTGAATAACGGCATTTATGTCGCTGCGTGATCTTGTTAGGATAAGCTCATGTTTTGCATTCACAACAACTTTTTGATAGTCTTCAGCGAATCCTAGAATTATACTGAGTGGAATAGTTACATCAAAGTAACCCTCATCATCAGCAAGACGTCTTGTTTGTTCCGTATCGAGCCAACCTGAATTCTCCATAAGAGAACTTTGTCCAGGGTTGAGAGATGTAACCTTTGATGGTAGTGGTGAGACCGACATTTTTGCATCTGTCAATTTCAATACCGTTGAGTTCATAGCGAATTTCATCAAATAGAAAGCATATAGCATTGTTCACAAGAGATGTAGTATTAACGGGTGTAGTTCCATCAGGTCTTGTCAGTCTTCCAAACACATGTAGTGAACTCTTGCTAGGTAGTTTACATAAATCTTGATGCTGAACAGCGATACGAATCTCATCACTGTTGTTGAATGTGGAAGAGGCATAAGGCTGATGTGCATGAATCTCATAGTGAGCAATGAACTCATCAAATTCCACTGGCGCTTGAATCTTCAACATTTCTTATATTTTTTTTTGCTGCAACAGAAAGAAATTATAAATATCTTGAAAGGTCGCTTCAATTTCTTCTTCCACGATGTTTGATTTTGAGACCAAGTTGTTTCAGGAATAGCACGTTCTGAGGTGTTAGTGCCTTGTAGGTTGGTTGAGAACTGACTTCTGCCTTGCATATTGGCTCATTTATACAGGCTCCTCTTCGATTGTACCCGATGCCCATTATGATGATTTGTGGTGCAGGCGTATTGTTATAGTTTCTCCTCGGAAATTTACTAATTCTCCGTCTTGATCAACAATACGAATCTGAATTTGGTGTATTGTCTTCACTGCGACTGGGAGGTAAATGACGTGTGAAGTCTGAAGTGTGCGTCTTATTGGCATCGAGAATACGTGATGTGAATCCCAATAATCGTCCAATAGAATCGCCTGGTTGAAAGTTTACTTCAAGATTGCTCTTGATTTCACTGCGCAACGTATTGTTGTTAGGTTGGATACTTATTACAATACCCTTAGAACTTAGATTCTTTTGTATATATGTCTCAAACTCATGTTTACTAGTTGGTACTTTTACATCAAACAAGCTTCCAGTTAGAGACATTTGTACATATTGTTCAATGTCTTCAATTTCATAGCTACCAAGTGGTATAGTCACCACCTGATCACCTATATAAAATTTATTCTTTTCTTCATCAACGTTAGGAATTGAGTGAAATGTGAGCAGTTCAACCAAACAAAGAGAATAATTCTTGTTTGGAGAGAGTTCTATTGGTGGAAAATACTCTGCTTGTAGCAGTGATGAGTTTCCTGTTACAGTGAGTGTGAATGATTCATCCATGATGATGTTCTCCTCTATACTGACTCTTTTCAATTTCTTACACACTCTTATATAGACGGTACTTGTCTTTTATATTCAGCTGTCCACATAGAAATTTTAAACACAAGTGTCCACATTCAATACTATTATATTCCTGATACCTATCATGATTATACTCTATGAAGCTACCATCACCAAAGTAATCTACAAGATCCGTTGGTGGATGCAGATTACCAAAACTGTCAAAGTAGAGGACATTATTACCGATCTTTTTATATGTTACCCTATGGGTACCAGGACCGTCACCGTCATCAAGATTGACAATAGCTGACTCAGTGTGCTATATTCCATTCACTCGTAACTGGTTGCGCGTAAAGACGCTACGAAAATGTGGAATCTTTAGAGCTCTAGCGTACTTGAACAGATCGGCATCAGTGAGTGCACGGTGTGGTAGCTTCACTACACGTTTTTTGGCATTGGTCTAAGACGAAGTCATTGTCCTTTGTGGTAGGGTTTCATATGAATACCCAGTCCTTTCCTGTATGGTTTCAGGTATAAGCCTTTTCCTAGAGCAATAGCCTCCATCGTTTTATTATGACGTTGAGCCTCTGAGAGTTCCTGTTTGGCAGCACTAGCGTCGTTAACAGCCTTTGCTACACCTGCTGCTCCACCGGTAAGAGCTCCAAGTGCACTGAGTCCAGCAAAAATTGGAATCAGTGGTAAAATACCGCCAACTTTAGATGGTACTGGCAGGATCCGTGGATTTTGTACTGGACTTTTGTCAGTAACACTTTTAACAGCTTCCTGTGCACCCCTGACTGCAGACTTGATGGCCACTTTTCCATCACTGCTTCGAATCATTGCTTTTTTAGCTGCATTCACAACCTTTTTGAATGATAGTGGTTCCTTTTTAGAGGTTATTTTCTTCTTCTTTCTAGAAAGTGGTTTCTTCTTCAAACCCATACCGAGTTTTGCTTTAGCCTTCATCACAGTAGCTATTGCTAGTGCTGCAGCTTTCTCACCAATACCAGCGTCTTGAGCAAAAACACGTTGCCAGGCTTTACTGCCTAGAATTTGATCTGCAGCGTTCCTTGCTGCAACTTCTTCACTATTTCGTGTGTATGCAATATCGTGTTCCTTACACGCTGCATCCAGAGGACTGATACCAGGATCACCTCGAGCAAGTCGTTTAACTAGTTTAGTACCTGGACCGCAGTACTGATAACCAGGCAAATGCCATTCAAACGGTAGACTATTTATGACACTGTTAACCAATCCTTTACCTCGACGATGACGACACGATACTTTATTCAGTTTACGATGCACAATCATTCCTTACTGAACGGAGGTTAGTACACAACTGATCTGCAAGCTACATAAGCGTTGTATTTATAGCTTTCACGGCAGTCGAAGTCAAGGCATCGTTTGAGAAACAACGCATCTACCTGTAAATCATTTTGAGGTAACTTGGAACGCAGGTTGAGGAGACGGTTGCAGCGACTACTGACAGTTGTTGCTGTTGAGTAGCATTCGTATGCCTTGAAGCTTCCTTTTCTCCAAGGTGCTCTCTCAGTCGCTCCTCACTGTATGGAGATCAGCTTGCAAGTGACCTAAATGCTATATAAACGTTATATTTATAGCTTTAAAAACAGTTAAATTCAAGATGCGATTCAAGTCACAACCTGTCAAGCTTCCAGTAGTCAACTTTGATACCCTCCTTACATTGGAAAAGCAGAAGAGGGTGAAGAAGCATGGTAGTCTACTGCCAGACAGCATTCGTGCAGTGTTTTACGGACCATCAAATTGTGGCAAAACAAATGCATTACTTACACTAATTCTTCACCCAAATGGACTGAAATTCGAAAACGTATATGTTTACTCAAAATCACTCAAACAACCCAAGTATAAATTTTGGGAACGAGTATTGAATAAAGTAGATGGCGTTGAGTACTTTCCGTTCAGCGAGCATGAGCAAGTAATACCACCAAATGAGGCTCATCCAAATTCTATCATTGTATTTGACGATGTAGCCTGTGAGAAACAGGACAACATTAGAGCCTTTTTCTGCATGGGTAGATATGCCCATGTTGACAGTTTTTACTTGTGTCAAACTTATGCTCAGATTCCTAAACATCTAGTTCGTGATAATGCAAATCTGATAGTTCTATTCAAGCAGGATGAAAAAAATTTGAGACATGTGTATGACGATCACGTAAACACTG
>JAUESH010000043.1:18068404-18088670 GCA_032275165.1 Synergus magnus | reverse complement strand
TTTTGTGGATTCAAAATGACACAAACGAAAACAGTCGAATGCCAAGAAGCGCATTCGGACAAAAACGGAATTTTTTTAAATTTAAAGGCATTAAAGTGTAGAATTTTTTTAATGCCATATATCCTCTTCAATGCTCTTCTTTTTACAGGGAGGAACATACTGCCAACTTTCGCGCAGAAATATCGTGTTTTTCGTTAACAATGGCTGCGATTTTGATTTGGCATTCATTTAAAAAGCAGCATATTAAAAACTATCAATCTGAATCTTCTCTCGATGTATTTATATAAGGATGATGGAAATTATGCTCGGAAGAAGGAAGAACGAAGAACTGTTTGGATGAAGAGTGAAGAAATAGAAATAAGATGGGTATTATTGCCCTAGGGTCTTATTTCCTTTCACTCTCATCTTTCTCTCTGTTGTTCCCTTTACCCACCTTCGGATTCTTAATCGGACCCATTATCTCCGCGCGATCATCATGCCGAAAACTAATTCGTATTTTTTACTCCGAAACCGAAAGCTCATAAATCAAAGCTCCCGCGGGGTTTCGGTTGGCTCTTTTAAACGCGGACAAGACAATGCCGTGCGTCCATTTAAGGATTCGAATGGACGCAATTTTCTATGGGACTTTGTAATTATGGGTAGTTTGTTGGTGCAGTCGGGATTACACTAGCCCGTTCGCGCTCAGTTTCGGGTCCGCTGACCATAAAAATTTTCGAATTAAATTAAAAGCAGGCGGGCCTTATACATATACTTCAGTATCTACGAGGCATGCTGATAATTCGTGCATGCACCCTCGCCTTCTTGTATTTTCGCAAGCAAGGGTTCAGTCGAAAATGTGGGAAAAGGAGATCATGGTCTAAGTTTCTCAGGTCTTCCGCTTCCCAAAAAATCAGTAGAATGGGCTCTTTAAAACATAAAAGATCGTCCGGACATGTTGAAAAAAAATCCATAAAAACACAAAATTGAGCAAGTTTAAAACATTTCCATGAAGAAAAAAATTACGAGAATCAATAGTTGTCAAGAGTTGTTGCGACTCTGATGTTTTATTTATAGTGGTACTTGGGAAATATTTTGTCGATCAATGGGCGGAGAGCAACATTTAATTCCAGGCAATCTTACGCTACCTCAATACAGCTGCATTCATAATTTGTAGTCACATAGCTTTTTACTCATAACGGATTTTAATTAAATTTATATAGGAGAATAGGAAAACTTGAGTAGAGTAAGTACAAAAAGGGAATTTTCTTGCAGCATGAAATAATGTGAAAAATAGAATGGAACTCTCCTAGTTGTGTCCCGAATTGAACGTGTAAGAACTTTATTTCGGATCTTAATGGGACTTGATTCAGACTTTTTTTTTACTTAAGGAGTTAAGAAAGGCTGATGCAAACTTGACGGCTCAACTTTCATATTCAATAAATGTATGATTTGAATAATTTACGGAAGATAATACACCGAATCCTTCAATTTATAATAGCTGGCTTTAGACCGGTTCAGCAAGCGTTCAGTGCGTGATACACATCTCTGTTAGATAACATGTACATATAAACTGTTGCATGTCATAAGGCGAATTCTTAATAAACTGGTCTGAAAGAGCTACAAAAATTGATAGTAAATAACCGATGTTAAGCCTCGAAATAAAGGATCTGTTTATGCTGAACACACGGGTCTCAAGTATTCTTCTTTGAAGGGTAGAAATTGCCCCAATTAACCTCACTGCAAGTAGGGCGCTACTCGGATGCTATTAGGGAAACTATTTTTTAAACGTTCTAGTCTGGGGCTATTAGGGTCCTAGTAGGGTTTTTCTATTAACAATTTGGGCTTGCTAGATAGCGCCCTAATTTAGGGACTATGAAGAGGACTAATCAGGTCCTAACTAGACTCGTGAAAATTCTTAAAACACACGGAAAAAATTGCTATGGTTGTGACACCCACAGAAATAGTAAAATATGGTATAACTACAATTTGTGGTTGCCATATCCACGTGTGGTTCTGTCAATCAAAATCGTGGTTGTGGCAACTACAAATTAGTAGTTTTACCATATTTTACTACTTCAGTGGTTGTCACAACCATAGAGTTTTTTCCGTGCAGTAATTTAGTAAACCATTTTGAAAAATCTACTAAATACTAAATAAAAAAATATGATATTTTAATACAATCTATCTTAAACTGCAACGTAGTTTATGAAAAAGTGATATTTCTTCGTGTATTGAGTGCAAGAGACAGATCGGTTAACTTGTTAGAAAACGTTAATAGTCTTTGACAAATTGATAAATCTGACATTACTTATCAATTGTGGGGTCATTAGAAGTGACGTCGTTTAAATTATAGTGCGGGAAGATAATTACGAGATTTTTTCAATTTTGTTGTATCTTTCATGAAAGAAAGATTGATCGCGGATGTGCGACCTTATAAATGATGCAAAGATTATCTAGAATTTCTTCTGCAATTATAGCAGGTAATGCCATCGACGAGACGTGTAAAATTTAGATGATATATAACAGAAGTTATATATATGTATAGACATCTTAATTAGTGAGATATATATGATTATGTTGATATTAAAAATAATGATTAAAATTTATATTAACATGACTTGAAATAACTAGAAATTTTTTTGATCCCTTAAAATCTTAAACCTTTTGAAATCCTTTAAAATATCTTAAAATTTTGTGAATTCTTTTAAAGTCTTTAAGTTTCCCAAAATCTCTTGAAACTCCTTAAATTCACTTAAAATCTCATGAAATATTTAAGATGTTTCAAAATCTTGTAAAATGTATAGAAATCTTTGCATCATTTATAAGGTCGAGCACTTGAAATTTCTTAAAATCCCGGACAACGCCGGGTAAATTTCTGCTTATAATTGACGAACGATATTAAATTTTGCTTTAATTTGACCCTAATTTCTGATAGAAAATGTAAAATGATAATTTTCAACACTAGAGGAATGATGGAGATATGAGCTACGGTCTAATTAAGGTACAGGAGCCTTTGTCTCGAGTAGGTGTAGCCAAAATAAATGTGATTAGGTAAAGAGAGGTGTGGGTGGAACGAGAGTGGTCGTTAAAAGGGTGGGTTAGCGCTCTCTTCCATTCAGCCCCTTTTCTCGAACGAAATAATCGCAACTAATAATTCCCTTCGCCTTGGTCCGTCCGTTCGTCCGTCCGTCCGTCAAAGACTCCAGAGATCTTTAATTTATTTATTTATTTATATATACATATTACTCGTGCCCCGAATGAGTCTCAGATTCTGTCCTGAGGCGCTGTTCGCCGGGCACTCAGGCAGGGCGCTGCCTGCTTTCTATGTGTGCCACGAGATTTATAACTTGTAATGAGAAATCATTAGCCGCGAGGTGTATTAGACGATTTCAGTAATTGCCAGAAATTGGTCGACCGGTCGCTCGCTGGCGATTTTAAGTCGACCGTATAAATGGTTTTCGAAGCTTTTTCTCTCTTTCTCTTCCCCCGCCTCACTCACCTTTCCCTTGTCTCAGCGGCATTACCAATGCTCTGTCTACCACCGCCTTCCACGATAAATCACCAAAACGTCCGAACCCGTCCAACGAAGTTCAGAATAATTTTGGCATGGAATAAATGCTGCAGATTTGCAACTACAAGGACTTGTGGAGAATTACAGGAGTACCGTTTTTATATCCTAATAAGGACCCACGAAACAGGTATCCCTTTTGGAGTGTATAATTTTTTTAATCTCTCCTGGAATTCATTTTGATTTAGTGGGCGTATTGAAATGTCAAACTTGCAAGAAAACAATCAGTATACATTAGGGTAGGTCGAAAATATCAATCACGAGTGTAATTTAATTATGAAGGGGATTATGATTAGTTAAATTTTATTAAAACGCTTTAAAAAATAATTTAAATCTTTTAAAATACCTTAATAAAATTCCACGATAAACTTTGAAATTCGACAAAATCCGTTAAAATTTCGTAGAATAATAATTTAAAATTCTTTACAATGCTTGGAAGTCCTTGGAAATCTTCTAAAATCTTCTAAAATTTGTTAAATAAACTGCAAAAGCTATATAATGTGAGAAAAATGACATAGTTATCTATACAAAAGGTTTAACATTATTGATGTTCGAAGAACAATTCATTGTGAAAAATTCAATTAGTAAGTAAAACTACTAGAGAAATTAGTAAGTTGTTCTTACTAATGGAGAAAGTACTAATTCAGTAGTCAAATATAAGGCAAATATAAGTTAGTGAAATTCTTACTAATTCAGTTTGACAGAGAAATAGTATAAATTGACTAGCATCCTCTTTCATTTTTCTTCCTCTACTCTCTTGTTCACTTTTGTTCTTTGATGGCAGAATATTATCTCACATCATGAGAGCAACAATGTGCGAAAAGCTAAGAAGCATCATGCGGATATTGATGGCACCGCGGGTCCTCCACCCTCTCCGCGAATAACTACAGTTTCAAAGGGTTGGCCAATCTGATACTCCCCATTCGCCTACATTCTCTGAGTGGCCGCCGATGATTAATGACTTTCCTTGGTTTTTTGTTAATTAGTTGATTGGGAACGCCTAGTATGATATGCAGATTTTTAACCAGATATACGGTCGACAGCGCGGATTTAATATCGAGCGCTGCTCTCGATTGCGTTAATTTGATTCAAGTGTCAAAAAGAAACCCTTTCTAATTCATTACCAATCAGCTACATATCCCACTAAACTCTCAAAGGCTTTATTGAAATACTTGACCTGATTAATCCAAATAAAGTGTTCTGCGTTCAGATAAATAAAGTGAAATCGAAATTAGTAAAATATTCCCAAGTAAAAAAAAAATTATGCAGACTTTCCGCAGAATGCCCAGATTACTAAGCAACTTCATGTTATTCATTATTGAATCTTCATTTATTTAGGCACTCTGCAGAAACTCTGCATATTATTTTCACTTGAGTTTGAAGAAATATAAAGACAGTTAAAAATTGTCGAAGAATTTCTCTTATTTTATCAGTTTCTCAACAGAATGTGTCACCTACTCTCGTTTATTTGCCGCATGCACAAGAATAAATCTCTTCTTTCGAGTTGTCTGCTACATGCTGCCGCATTCGTTATCCCCGCGATTATGCACATTGCAAAAACGATGCTCGTCGTTGCAACGAGTAACACACACCACACCCTGCATCCTTTGCTTTTTTCCTGGAGCATTATTTCTTTTCATCATCTATCCGACGATTCCATATACTCATGCCCTCTAGTCAAAAGACGATTCCTAAACTAAAGCCGTTTTCCTCTCAATCTTCATATCTTCCTCCCATCGTGCAGAAATTATTGCACTGCATCCTCCAATTATTCCATTGCAGAGCAAGTTCAAAGGGGTTAATTCCCGGGGCTAATGTATTCACCCCTTTTTACTTGAACCAGGGAGATTTCGTATGTATTGCCAATTTTGCATTTATACCCGCGTCGCTTCCATGAATAAATTCATTTCGGATTCGTTTCGATTATCTTTCGCACTTCGCGAACTTCCTCTTAACGTTCACACATGTTCTCAGATTCCTCTCGAGTCTCTCCGCTCTCCTTCAATCTGTTTGCTCAAACTTTGTACATAGTTGAAAATCTTTCACCGAGGTTTGGATTAAAATTTCGTTTTAATTTTTGTAGGCGTTTTTTTGCAATTGCTTAGTTTTTGTACAAAAAGTAGAAAGAGATATAATTTAAATTTCAATTAATACTGTCTAAATAAGTGGTTCCTCTCTAAAAATGTCTCGAAAATTTCGCGTATATTATTGTTTCAAACCTGATTGGTTTTTGAATGACTTGAAGTTGTAAGGAGTAAAACAGTTGGTTTGCTAGTTTAATACCAAAAAAAAGAAGTCAGGACACGTATCAATCAGAGGAGTGTCTTACCCACCCTGCCTCATACTCCTGAAAACCCTCCCACGGGGTCTCTCACGCTCCTTGTCAACCTCTCCCTATCCGATTCGGATATAGTCAGGGTAGGTGCCGTATGCCATTTATCACAGCGGGGAAAAAGTGCTCGTCATCGCCCGGCAGCGTATCCGTGCCAAAATTCGGATGACTTCGTGAGACGCCTGTCAACAATATCGTTCCCTTTCGCGAAAAGGACCGAAGAGGATTCACTGAGGTTCAACAAACAACCCCTCGCTGCTTTCCTTATACTTCAACTGACACCTTAAAAACGCTTTTCATCCAATTTCATCCACTGCCCCAAACCGAGAACGAAAGGGGTCGAACAAAAATTATGCAGAGTAACAACGCACAGAAGCAAGGTTCCTTTCAGATTCTTATTTGATGGGAATTTACTCATTTCTTATCTCTTAACACGTTATGAATAATATTTTTATTTATGGATGAAAACGTCGTAATCTAGGGAATGTCTATAAATGAAGCTGGCTCATTTTTTATATGATGGATAAAGTTTTAATTAAAAAGTCCTTTGAATTAGACTATGAGTGATCAGGAGGCAGATTTCACCTTGTTGAAACTTCTTATTCGGAAAACTTAGTCGCAATCCACGCTCTTCCCTTCGCAAATTGGGAAGCCTCAAACAAAGTTGACGCTCAATAACGTATCATCGAACGATGCCCCTGTGATACATAATTTTACACAAATTTAACTGCAAGTGGAGAAAATTCTTCATTCAAAATTAGTAATTTTGTAGTATTTAGTAGAACCTAGGGGAAGGGAGCACCAAATATATTATAGCAAACTCTGGGAGAGAACATACTCGTCAACCGGATGCCTTCCGGGATTCAAAGACATTCTAGTCTTCCAGACCACGAAGTTTTAGCTGTCCTGAAGGACGGGGTGAGTCGAAGGAATCTTTGACCACACGATACCCCCAGGGTAACCCGTGCTTACTCGACTTAACATCCCAGAAATTGCCCAAGACTTTTAACGTGTCTTCGTCTTGGTCCCCTTGTGGTTGCCTTGCCGCGCCAGGTCTCTCGAGGAATGTCACCGCGCATTTCAGTGTTTTCGAACCAGGAGATTTGAGTCGCTCCAGGAATCTCGACCTAGAATACATCGCTTCTAGGTTCCACTTTCTTTTAAAACATTACTCAATTCAAAAGAAATTTTTCAGCTCTCTTTCATTCGCCCACTTTTACAACAAAAACCCTACCTTGCAATATTATAATCATTCCTTTTTCAGGGCAGATTCGAGCTTATGAATTATTATCAGGTCCTCAGGTGGTAAACGAGAATAACTCGACCGAGTCATTGCAACCTGTCAAAACAGCGGTACTAAATCAAATAACAATAATTACATCGGTAGTTGGAGAAGGAGAGTCGTAAAGGCGAAGTTATGGGATTTCGTGAAGATTCACCAGCAACCCCCTTCCGCGAGGTATCTCCTAATAATGGATAAAACGATCATAAATTCGAAGGCAAGGCTTTTTGGCCTCTTAGGAAATATTAATTAAAATGTAATTGTTCACGAAGCGACTACCAGAAGAGAAGGGTTATGTTTCCTACCCTTAGATCTTACCCCGCGAGAACCTCTTTGTTTTCGCGTTTGATAACTCGCGTTACACAACCTAACCTCCACCACCTTCTATCTCTTCCACCTCCACCCACTCCACCCACTCTACCTACCCCATCCGACTCCGAGTCCGGGAGAGGAAAGGGAGGAAAGCGCTTACGATCGATTCGCCCGTTCCAGTCGACGGACTTTGCACGAGTTCGCGTGGCTCTTCGGCCTCTACGACTTTACCCCTTCGACCAATTTCGATCGTCCCCGAGATTTAACTTGGGTTATCGAACCTGCGACGAGATTTCACACGTTGGCCATTCCGGCCCCTTCTGAAGTTCGGTCACTCTGACCAGACATCAAAGAGAGGACAAACAAATGGGGAGAGACCCAACTCGACGTGATGCAATTCCAACATGTGACGTGGAACCGTAATGTCACCTAGAGCAGAGTGCAAGCCCAATACCATTGTCTCTTCACCACGCTTTCTGCCCTCCAAATGAAAATTGTCGTAACTGCAGCTCGGATAAGTCACCTATCACTTCTTCGTATCTAAAATAAAATTCCTAAAAGCTCTTCTTTCTAGTTAGGACTTAGGTTCATAATGTTTATTACGTATATCGCATCTCAAAACGCATGTTTACAAACCTAACTAGAAAGAAGAGCTTTTATGAATTTTATTTTAATATACGAAAAAGTCACAGTGACTTATCCGAACTGCAGTTACGGCTATTTTCATTTGGAGGGCAGTTTTGTACGGACTACATCATACCTACCCGCACAGAAATAGAATTCATGCAATTTTAAGAGATTTTTAAGAATTCTAAGGTATTTTAAGGGATTTTTAATGTCTTGAAATTTTGAGGCATTTTCATGAAATTTTAAGAGAGAATTAAGGAGAATTTTTTTCCATAAAATCGAATTTTCCCATTTTTCTCGCAAACAACAATAGATACGAAAAAATGTTAAGAGAATAGTTTGCATAGTTAAAAAAGTTCTACAAAAAACTTCTTTTACTCATTTATGATATCTTGCACCATTTCAGAAAAAATAATTCAAATTGCATAAACAAATTTTTTTGATCACAAATGAAAGACATCTCTTGACTCATCAGTTTCTCGGGAACACAGTGAAAATCGTGAAGAGTTAATACCCTAATCGTCTAAAGATTCACCATTGACATAGCTGTGGGAGTCGATGGGATTCTCAGCAGCACGTCTCGGAGTTTTACCCCTCGGCGTCATAACCGTAAAGTAGTTGCCCTGCAGCCGCCTCACCTACACTTTTTCATCGCATATGCATACGTGGGGAAAAGCAACCCCCGCGGAAAAATCATGACTTTACGCGTCAAATCGCGTATGCATATAAAGCGGGATTATTTTACTCGCTCCCGTCTCGCCGAGCATGCACGCATATCTATATGGAGTATAGTTATTTACCTGCGTAAATAAGCTTTCCCATTTCACCGATCTTTATCATCCAAATATGCTGTACTTCAACGGCATTTCTACACCGATTTACTTTTCATGAATGTTATGTAGTCAATTAGTCGCTTTTCGAAACAAAGTTCCCTTTGACATTCTATAATATATTTGAAGATCATAGAATGCTCAAAATTTTAGTTTCTTTCAAAAGAATTTAACTTTTTACTAGCACAAGATCCTTTTGCAGTAGGGATGTTCGCTTCTCTCAGAAGAATCGATTTTTGAATCGATTCTGAATCGAATCATGAAAATCGATTCACTTAAAAATCGGACACAAAAGAATCGATTTTTAATGAATCGAATCGGAATCAAACACCCATAGCAGAAAGGCCAATTAAAAGGCTTCACAGTTCCAATCTCCAACTTTCACAGAAAAAAAAGGTCTACTTTATGTTACAGGCTTAATTTAAATTATCTTTATTTAAGTCCCTTTTTAGCCTTAACACTAGATTTAAGCCCATTTTAGTCTTAAAACAGAATCGTAAAGTATTGTTTTAAGACTAAGATGGGCTTAAATCTAGCGTTAAGTCTAAAAAGGGGCTTAAATTAAGGTAATTTAAATTAAGCCTGTAACATAAACTAGACCTTTTTTCTGTGTTTATTTAAGTAACTGAATCTGAACCTGGAGTGTGAAACCTCCTTTATAGTTTAGACTGTGTAAATTGTAAACTAAACATGCTTTCATTTGGTGTTACGGTTTTAAAAAAATGTAATGAATGAAAAAGTAGAGATAAAAGAATTGCAAAAGGAAAAAAAATCGGTTCGTCGATTCATAGGGTAAAGAATCGATTTTTTCAAGAAACAAATCGGAATCGAACACTCCTATTTTGCAGCTTTAATTTCGGTTGGCAGTTTCATGGAGACGTAGATGAAAAGAAGAGGAAGGAACGTTCGAAGGAGGAATTTATCTCGAATCGTATTCACGCTGCAGCTCCACTGCTTCACTTTCGTCTCTGGGAGTTGCGAGTCGACAAATCGGAAAAGACAAGTCTTGTCGCTCGGTATCTATATCCTGTGCTATCTTTCTTGAATATCATGTGAACGTCTTACACACATAAATAAAGCTATGATCACGTACAAGGCTCTTCAAACTGAACTTACAGAAATCAGTAGTCGAAGGAAATAAGAGTTACCCGGTTGGCATCAGTGAAGCTCATAATTAAATCGTTAGAAATATTTGCATAGAAGGTGATTTTAAAACATTTTAGACCCTGAACGACCTACTTCAAGATCTTCCCACCCTGATCCAGCAATGTTCCTTCGGCTACATCAATGCCTAGAATCCATCACCATGAGAAAGGAGAAGCAAGTCTTAACTACGAGAAAGGGAATAGTGGATGCAATTTGGAAAATTTTCAATCCCGAGGGTGGATATACTTCCATGAAGGTATTACCGTCGCAAGAATAAACGCGTATACGAGTCAACCATCCCCCTATCCCGCAAACCAACAGCTAACATATGAACGAATGGTGACTCCGCACTTTTGCACCGTCGATTCAAATTCAACGCGGCACGGGTGAAATCGGTGTGCGGATTTAAAAAAAAAAAGAAAAAATAACACAGAGGGTGGCGCGGGAGAGACGCAACAATGGAGTGCAAGTCACTGGGTAAACGACCAGGAATCGTTAAAATCATTCGAGGTCCCGCAGCTATTTTGATTTTGTCAAGGAAGAGGAAGAGTTCGCCACAAGGGGTGCTTAAGGAGATTTTCAAACAGGGGACATGGATTTGGATGTAGGCTTTAGTTAAGTCAATAACACCGACTTTCTAAAAACTATCCATATATCTAAAGCTGAATGTTTGTATATATATATACATATATATGTGTGTTCCGAATAAACGTCCACACACTTGAATCTAATGAAACAAAATTTTGCAGGGCGTTTAAAATATATTAAAATCCCTTATGATCGCTTTCAATTCTTTAAAATCACTTAATATTTATTTAAGTCTCTTCCACTCTTTTGAAATCCCTTAAAATGGTACGATATCTTTTAAAATCCTAAAAATCTTTTGAATTTCGTAAAAATCACTTGAAAATCGTCAAAATCCCCTAAAATTCCTAGAAACCTCTAGAAATTCCTCTCTAAAAATGTCTCGAAAATCTCGCATATATTATTGTTTCCAATCTGATTGGCTTTTGAATGACTTGAAGTTGTAAAATTTCTTAAAATCACTTAAAATGTCGTGAAATCTCTCTAAAATACTTTAACTTTTTAGAATTCTTTTGAAATCCATTGAAATTCCTTAAAGTCAGTGGATATCTCTTAAAATCCCGGGCAAGAGATTTCCACTGACTTTAAGGAATTTCAACTCTTATAAAAACATATGAAATTAAAAAAAAATGAAAACTCTTAAAAAACATGTGACTAATACGTGGGATCTGTAAAAGCTGATATATGATTAATTGTTCATTTGACACTGTAGGAAGTCAGGTGTAGGCAGTATAAGAGCAACAAGCAAACGCAAGAGAGACAGCGATATTGGACAACGTCGATCCTAGCGACCCACCCAATTACACTGCAGTTCAAACACATGCAAATCCGGAGAATAAGCTTTATTTGTTGTGCAAATTAGCCGTATATTGGCATACCGAACGCACAGGTTTTGTTGGTACGTCGCGCGACCGTCAAGCACCGCGTGGGTCAATTGCTTATTTTGAGTCGACGCGATTCACCGACTCCGCAAATATCAGCCGCGAGCAATCCCCAATCTCGAGCATAATGCATATACAAATATGCATGAATATATAGTATAATAATAAAGGGAGTCAAATCGAGTATCCGTTATGAAAAAGGTCCGCAAAAGAAAGAAGTAATCGAAATCAATAAAAATAGATTTACTCCCCTTTAAGAGAAAGAGCGAGACGAACTTTGAGATCCACAATTCTATGACGGACGATGAGGTCTCGAGGGTTCGATCTATCCTCGGGGAAAAGGGAGCGAAAACCGGGACGAGGACGAGGACGAGGAACTTCTCGATAGCCCCTGACCTGCGGCTATCCTTCACGGGCATCGAACTCAACATCCCTCGGGATCTTCTCACTTCAGATACATATATAACTTCCCGTTTCTTAGCACAACTACCTGGATAGCTAAATAATTCTAAGACAGTGGCAAAGTGAAATGTCGAAATAGAAAAGTTCCATCAGATTTTTGTTTACTAAATTATCTTTGATTTCTATTATTTGCAACTGTCAAAATAAAAACTTCTGGCAAAATTTCTACTTCTAATGTAACAACATTAGAAGCGGACAAAATAACAATTTTTGGAAAAGAATAAGGGATTGCTTAACAAACATAGCAAAGGTGATAAAGAATGATTAAAAACGAGACGTAGTGCAGAGTTGAATGAAAATGTTAAGCAGGTTGCTATTTTGTAGGGGCAAAGTTCCCCAGTCAAAGGCTATATCTATACTTCAGTGTGTGTCAGGTAGCATCGCCGGAATGTACATGTAACTTCTTAGAAAACCATCAATAAAATTTTTGTTGAAATAACAAAAAAATTTTGTTACAGAAACACCAAAAAAACCTTTCGTTGATACGATGATCCATTGAAGATTGATTTTTTTTTAATTCAAGGCATTTTAGAGATGCATTCAAGCGAGAAAAGATTAGAAAAAGTAAAGCTTAATTTGTATCGAATTTCAAGCACAGAAATTAAAACTGTCTTGACATTTCAGTCGATAAACTCAAATATCAAAAAGATTTGATTGATTTCAAGGGACTTTTTTGAAGTTATTTAAAAATTCTTTAAAATCACTTGAAATCTTTTTAAAGCTCTTTGAAATTCTTTAATATTATTAAACATCCTTTGAAATACTTAAAAATCTTGAAAATTTTGCAACTGTTTTGAATTCTTTTGAAATTCCTTTAAAATTCCTTAAAATCAGTTAGCAACTCTGATCTCGATTCTAAACTACAGACGGCGAATACAAATCCTACTAATAGATGAAGAGAGAGTGTGTGGCTTCAGATTTACAGAATGCAAGAATCTGTTTTTTTGATATAATGACAACCTCTTTTTTGTAAAAGGATGCGTCAAGAATATCACATTTATCGAATTTTTCAACATCAATTGAGATTATTGTCGACCTCACAATGAAGTAAATACCTCGTGCGCACTTAGATATCTCATTCTGCCTGAATCTAGACTTGAGCATAAGTTAGGGAAACTTTGCGAATTTCCCGAGGCTCATTCTCCATCGATATACGGAGAGACCCACATCATATTAGCCCAGAATTAGCTAGAGCCTTAATCTTGGAATGGCGGTCTCGGGCAACAGGCGCCACATACGTTTGTGAGGCAACACAGATGAGAGGTAGTAACTCGGAAACACACACACTAAGTATGAGGCATCTTATCTCGGTCGGCCGAGTTTCCTCGGACAGTTTACCGGCGCTAATGAGCTGGTAAGATAATTAGCATTATGTTAATGTGTGACGTGCGATGGCTTCGCAAAGTAACCTGATGTAACCCAACCTACCAACTAGAAACCTTCGCCTTCAGTCTCTTGGCTTCTCCTGTTTGTATTTAATATTTGGACTATCTTACGTGAGTTCTATAACCCGCATCTAACCACCCCCATCCGCTCGGAGGATGCAGGCTTCATGCAAGAATTAACGGATGGATGAATAAGGATAAATGCAAGCAAGATGCAACATTATGCAAAAATTCAAGATTATGTCCGGCGGCTAAAAAGTAAAAACAAATAAATCCGTTGTATTCCTTTAAAATATATTTCATTTAACCCTTAAAGCGCACACGTAAATGAATGCTTTCGGTTTGAAATTTCGACTTGGAAAAATTCCCGAGTGTTCTTTTAGAGTAGGTAACTTTTAAATAACCTCTGGGTAAAAACGGCACCAAAAAAGAATATCGAAGATCCCCAATCCCTATTGTACTGAAAACTAGAGAATCACAAATTGAAAACAATTCTCTAGCTACTTCATAAAATATTTTTTACCTTCAGTGGGTGCTTCATTGAAGCCAGTTTTATTTTTCTCATCCCCTCATATAACCGGCTCAACCGCTCGTAGAAACTAAGTACCGAGCGAGTACTCGTGCATATCTCGAGTAAACGTTCCGGGATCTTGAATTCGAGTGTTGAAGATACACGAGATGGAGAAAGTTAATATCCTCGGTGTTCATTCAGTAAGATATTTGCCCAAGGATAGGATCGCAAGATAGGATTGACCACTGACCAGCGGCCATCTCTCGTTCGTTCGCAGTGGGGTCGGCGATAACGGTCAGCACTGTTGTACGCCACCGCTATGTTTGTTCGGTCTATACTTGATGTTTGATGTTGTTCTTGATGGCCGTACGCATTCGCTGCTCTCGACTTCCACTGAAACTATTTAAACTTTCAGGCGAAATGTCTATTCGAGTCCGCCGGTCATTCAGAGATTTTCATCTCTCATTTTCAACCGACAATCGCCAAAGAAATAGAAGATTCGATATGGAAAGGCAAACGAAATGTATCCCTTCGTCAAGACCAGTCAAGACTGTCAAGAACATTTGAAAGAGCAAACAGAAGTTATAAACTTTACCCTCTTGGACAAATGTATTCGCTAATGAAGGCATTCATTCTGGACAACTTTTCATTTGGATTATAATGTCATAAGGTTTCTTAGGGTTCATTCACAAAATAAGTGATTTTTTTTTTCGTCCTTTTTTCCCCCCTCCCCCATTATCATGATAGGCCGTGATATTTATTGAAAAATATGTGATAAATAGGGTGCGGACTAGATAGGACTTTGACCCCGCCCCCGAACGGTAAACTATGATACTTTCCTGAATATCCCCCGCTCCCAGGAATACTACGCTTTTAGAATGAGCCATTAGAAATATTGAGGATGTAGGTGTTTCAGGCGATTGTAGAGAATAAATAGCAATAATAGAGAATCATTATATAGAATATTTCAATAATATTTCATCGATCGAATGATGAAGCAAGACTACCTATAGTAGAGCAGCCGCCCTAAGTCCTAACTAGCTCGGACTAATTAATTAATCATGCCCCGTTCAAGTTAGGTTGCTTATCCGAAAGCCTTGCTAGCCAAGTTCACCACCAAGTCGCGTATCTTCAGTATTGTCCGTATCGCGCGGGTGAGGTGTCGGATGTCTCGTACAGGCGGTAGCCCCCTGCCATCTTCAATCCCCACATACCCCCATCGCTTCGAGGCTCGACTTGGCTCTCATTATCTTGATTAATTGACCGATGGCCTTTTGCTTTACCGAACATCTCTCCTTCTCACTCAATCTTTCAGGATTCAACTATCATACTCTTCATTTGCTCTCTCCTCTTATTGTACAATATACTGTACAAATGTTCTTTTCCGAAGAAAAAGTACATTTCTTAGGAACAGCTTAACTGTAATCAAAGTTGGGCCAAATAATAATATTCGATTAGCACTTAAAGAATAAAAACAAAAGAGAAACGTTTTATCGCGAATAAGGAATAAAATAATAAATTTTATTCGAATGACATCGCGTTTTTTATTCCTTTAACTTTTGCTAAACTACCAAATATGGTGTCAAAGTTTAAAAATGGCAAATGGTCCAACTTTAATTTAATCCAAAAAATCGAATGAACGAATACCAATAACATTTTTATTCGTAGGTTACTCGAATAATTTATCGATTGATTCATATTTAGAGTGTATGTATTAAATTTATTACAGTGTTTTTTTTTTTATTTACAGAGTATTTTACCTATAAGAAAATCATGCCCTTATTAACCTAGAAAACAGTATATAATTTGAAAAGACGTAAAACATATTCCATGCCTCAATGGAAGCTAAAGGAACATGAAATAAATAAAACCAAGAGAAAGAAAGAGATAGAAATACGGCAAAATTAACGTGCTATTTTAAAGTAAACAAAAGCATAAGAAATTTGCAAGTTTTCCTTCGACTCAACCCTTGAATTTTCCTTATCGCGATTTAAGCCCATCCTGCCCACGTAACAAAGGGCCAACCAGCTATTGGATGAGTCTTAATTTAAAGTTAAAATTAATTTTACTCCAGCTCCTAGAGTGGAGAGGTTTTGCGTTTGCTCAAATCTTCGGTAGTTGCATATATTCTTCTACATATATTTAGCAGAATTTAGTTAGATTCGTTGAACAAAAAATGTAATAAAAGACAATGCTTGTGCCTAATTAGTAATTTCTTTTTCTATAATTATTTTCTTATAAATATTCACATTCAAAGAAAACTTTTTCGATCAAGGAAGATAGAAGGGAGACTTGGGCGCTGTTTTTCTCCAAGTGGGTAGACAAATTAAATATCTGAGAGAGATTTGACGTAATTAAATCGCTGTAATAACTCAAAGAATATCACCCGTCTCTTTGCTGAATGAACTTTACAACTCCCTGAATCACGACAGCGCTGATTATTTTGGTGAGCGCTTTGATACTTTAGAGAACCGAGGTGCTCATCGAATTTAGATAATTATCACGCCTTTGCTTTGTAGGAAACAAGTCGACTTTACGATTGCGGAGGAATTAACCCCACGGGAATTTAAAACGCAGGTTTTGTGTTTGAAAACTCTTTTGTTTCCAGAGTCTTATGGTTATTATAACTCTTATAATTTATCAACCCTCAATTTCTTATTTTATGTTGATTTACTCATTGTACAAATTATTTCATTTTTTATTTTATACAAATATCTTTAAGTTTTGTAAATGACGCACTAGAATTAGTTTGTAATGAAGATTACTTTAGTGTCGAGTCGCGATAGTAAAAAAATCACTACTCACATAACTCATAGATATATCTATGATCTAGAAATCATTGACTCTTTATATTTTTTTATATTGTTCCTATTGTTTCTTTTTTCTGCGCATAAAAATAAAATAGATCAAGATATGTGGAAAATTTTGGACATGTGTCTTAAAATTTTGTGCGTAGAAAGAATAAACAAATTAACTGACGAATATGGATTACTAAATCGTATGCGATTATTGATAAAGACGTTCAGGCATATATGAACCATTATGTACTCTGAGAAAAAAATATATTGCTCAGGAATCAATAAATATACTATATTGAGTCAATAGCTTTCGTTCAAGAGTTATTTTATTCGTTATTTTATTGATTCAAATGTATATACTATAGAATTTATAGTATCACTATTGAACGAAAATGATTAATTCTTGTTTTCATTGAATATTAATCTGAATCAATAAAACATCTGCTTTTGAACAAGAGCTATTGAGTCAATAGTAGTAGTAGTAGTAGTAGTAGTAGTCCCGAGAACCTTTTTTTCAGTGTATGATAAAGTGCGGTTTAACTTTTGTAAGCAAATAAATTTTTTTTTGTATTATAAAAAAAAGATTTTTAATGTTAATGTGATTTCTTTCACATGATTTATGCATAAAAATTTGATTTTGGTCTAATAATTTTTTTTTTTAATTCATCTAATCTAGTGATGTACGACAAGATAAAAACATGAGTCTCGCTTGTCAACTTTTCTAATTTTGAAACTCTTGAGCATCTTGAAATTGTCAAGAAATGTCAAGATCAAGCAAGTAAGATTCATTCTTGACTTTTTCAAACTATCAAATACACATTTAAAAAAAAATTAATTTATAAAATATTGAAATTCCCATATTTCCTATATTTCTTATGCATCACATTTTTATAATGAGCTTTAAACTTTTTGTTCTGGATAAGTTCGTGACTAGAAGTTATATTACTACTAAAACCATTTATCTAGAAGATATAAATTCTGAAATCTGGATCGAATGCATCACTAATAAAAAGCTGGATAAGTTCACGTAACGGAAATCAGCATTAATAATTACTTTTC
This sequence comes from Synergus magnus, assembly GCA_032275165.1. Lineage (NCBI taxonomy): Eukaryota > Metazoa > Arthropoda > Insecta > Hymenoptera > Cynipidae > Synergus > Synergus magnus. The sequence continues at coordinate 18,070,913 of JAUESH010000043.1, read as the reverse complement.
TCTATCGTATCAATATGTTAGAAAGTCCTCGTTCTAAAAAGTTGTTCATACGGGCCTGTACAGCTTAAGAGAAGAATATATAAGAGATTCAGAATCTTTTCAGCCTACCAATAGTCAATGTGATTTTAAATCGTAAGCACGCAGTTATACAAACGGGCAGCTAACTTCACACTCGTGAAATTATCGCCTTTCTCCCCTTGTCACGTAAATTACTATTGTTGTGTAAACCAGTTTTTTCAGTGTCCATTATATGATATAGATGATGCTTTGGGTCTTCTGGGCTGTTTTTTGCATTTTTAACCAACACAGAACGAGTCAGGTTCGTCTTCTTCTGTATATTTTCTGTTCAGATTCATTAATAATAATATTATTATCTTATTGATCACTAAAATTCAAAATAAGTAATATTTATCTATATTTTATGTTAATTAGGCTACTCCAGCTGCATCCCCATATTACGTTGGTGCAGTTGTAGAATATGATCCGGTCCGGACAGGAGAGAGTGCAAAATCTGTTGCTGCCTCAAATGTCGAAAATTATATCACCATTTTAAAAAAGACAAAACAATTGAATTCAGTAAGTTTTCGCAGTTTATATTAGTATTGCATAACGATACGAGATATTTTTGTTTTTGTTTTTATTTTTATCGTCTCGTCACATCTCATTCCTCGTGCGATTTATCGGTATAAACGTCACGTCATCAAAACGATCAAAACTCAGTGAAAATGACCAATAAGGTTAACGCACTACGCATGAAGTTAACTTTAAATGGATTCAGTCAATAATGTATTAATTTCTGTTTAGAATTTGGACATAATCGTTTTTCCAGAAACTGGTGTGACAACCAGTGGAGATGAAGACGACGTGTCAGGAGAAGAATTTCGCTCAATAGTAGCACCTGCTGCTTCATATGTTCCTAATCCTCTCGATAAAATAACACCTTGTGAGAATAACAATACTGATGTCGCAAAGGTGAGGTGAGATAACATAAATTATCTTGAGCAAAAACAGAAACTCAGAAATGAAAATTTTCATTGCAGACATTGAAAACTTTGTCATGTGCTGCTAAGCAATATCAGACTTACATTGTGGTGAACCATTTGGAAAAGGAAGATTGCATAAATTGCGCAAGTGACAATATAAACATCTACAATTCAAATATTGTTTTCGATCGTTCCGGTACCATAATTGCACGCTATCGAAAAGTTAATCTTTTTACAGAACCTGGGACGAATGTGACCTCTGAACCTGAATTGTCTACATTTGAGACAGATTTTGGAGTTAAATTTGGACAATTTATCTGTTTCGACATCTTGTACAAAACACCAGCTTTACAATTGTTAAAAGAGTTCAAAGTCACAGATATCGTTTACCCTACACATTGGTTTTCGCAACTACCTTTCTTAGATGAATTAGAAATTCAGGCTGCATGGTCTTATGCAAATAATGTCAATCTTCTCGCTTCGGGTTTCAACTCTCCTTCCACTGCTTCAACTGGAAGTGGTATCTACGTTGGAAGAGACTCAATTTTAGGCACATTCCGTTCTGAAACGGGGAAAAATGCTGTTCTAATTGCAAACGTGCCAAAAGTCATAAATGGAGAAAGAGGCAATGTTAAAAATGAAACTGTGTTGTATGAATTTTCGGAAAAGGAAATAGCCATTACCGCGGACAAAACAACAACGCAAAATAACTTGCGTAAAGACAATATCGCAGATTATTCTACAGTACTCCTTAGCTCCGATGTGAAACAAAACCTCACAATTGTCAATAATAACTTTTCTTGTTATTTTACTCACAAAGCTAAATACAACAAGAACGTGATAATGTCTGGAAAAAAATATTACAGGTGAATATTATAAAGCAGTACAATGATTTCATAATAATTCAAGCTGTGCAGTGATTCATCTAAAGATTAATCAAATTAAACAATATTTTTCTAATTAAGGTAATATGATGATTTTAGATACCGCTTTGGTGTCTTCGCTGGAGAAAGATCCATTGGAGATAAGAGTGAAAAATTGCAGATATGTGGACTGATAGCTTGTACAAATGATTCTTTGAGCAGCTGTGGAAAAAGATTCGATAACGTTGATACCTTCAAACATTGGGTTTCCTTCGAAAAACTAGAAATTTCAACGATCGTCTTCCGAAAAGCAAATATCACTGTATTTAACGTGCCAGTTTCTATGCAAACGAATCTCATACCACTTAATCCTAGTGATTTTCTTTTCAAGTCAGTATCCAATAGAACCTCTCAGTATGACTTTGTTTCTCTCTCACTAAAAAAACTTCACCCAGATTTATTGAGCTTTGGAATATTCGGTAGAATTTTTTCAGCTGATTAGAGATGATGACGTTTGCCTCATTTGTACCCGAAGTTTACTAATACACTTTAGTAAGAAATTTTATTAATAAATAAATTAGTATTTTTTTTTTACTGTGAATTAGTAGTTTTTAACTAATTGATAGTAAAAATGCTTACTAAAGTGAATTAGTAAACGAATCG
>JAUESH010000043.1:18044445-18068304 GCA_032275165.1 Synergus magnus | reverse complement strand
ATGCTTACTAAAGTGAATTAGTAAACGAATCGGCACTATTTCATTAGTAACTTCTTACTAATTCAGATTGAGAGAGTGGGTAAGTTTCTATAATAATAGTTTGTCCTTAGATATTATATTAAAATTTAAAATATCTTCACGCGCTTAAAAGTTCAAATTTCATTTTGAATCTCTCGACGACCGATTCTGTTCAGTTTGAAAGAAAAAATATTTCAGACAGATGGTCGATAGCAGCTCTGCTTATGAAGTTTTATTCCTTCAGGGTATCGATTAGGATCGAAACCTGAAAAAGTTGGATTCTCACTCAATCTGGTTTGAGAGATGGTCGAATTTATGGTTTCGATATAACAGCAGCTGAATTTCTTATTGTGTAGGTAAGTGATATTATTTTTAACTATAAAATTTGACTTTCAAAATTTGAAAACTTTTAAAGTCTAACCGGTGAGTCCCACTAAAAAAAGCAATTATTTAGAAATTGAATAACTAATAGGGAAATGAATGGGGAAAACGAACTTTTTATACGGACGAATTTATACAAAAAACCCTAGTACAACTTCTACCCGGGTCAATCGCTTAGATTGAATCGAAAATGTTGAAGGGTACGAAACTCATGACACATGCTGATAAATATTATTCACTTGTCTGACAATAGGTCACATGAGACTCACATCAGACTACCCTTATGCATCATGCTCTGCATTAAGATCGCTGGCTGAGCCCACCTGTGTAGCCCGCATTGCGAAACAAAAGACTTCAATGAACCGTGAGTCTGTTTTAACGAAATATTGAGTGACGCCGAATAGAATATGGTTTCCTTGGTGACATTTGAGTACATCTTAAGCTTCTTGATAGCATTTTAATCAATGATAGTATTTGTGCCTGATGAAACTGCAGAATCAGGAGTATAACATTCATTCATGAATATAGTGGTAGAAATTTAAGTACTTTCAGTACTAATTTAAGTAACATAATATTGTTCAAAAAAACTTGCTTTGTGAATATAAAGATATTCTCAAATGAACATTTGACTCTTTTTATGCAATTTTAAGTACACACCGCACTTCAGATTGAAGGACGGATAAGTTTGATTCACGATTAATTTCACTTAGTTAGGGACTTAAGAGCTACTCTCCGACAAGTATAAAAGATAAGCGATTCGACAAGCGGTCCGTTCGTTTGCATGACGAAGGCGGTGACTGCGTCATAACTCGCTCAAATCTCTCGAGATACCCTACACGCGCTGCTATGTTTTACATATAGAGTGCAATAATTATGTCGATTCTCGGATACGATATATTTCATATTTAATTCAACTATTAATATTTTTTTGAGGACCTGATCTGAAATGCGTAACGAAATTTCAAGTTCAGGGTGGCCACTTGACCGGGAAATCGTGAAACACCGGGAGTTTTATTGACCGGGAAAAAACCACGAAATGACCGAGAATTTCATTTAAAAACCGGGGGTTTATTTCTGATCGCAATAAAATTCGAATTTTTATCCTCTTAATAATTGTTATCTATAGTATATGAATTGGGTTGAAGTTTCAGACGTCTAGTCTGACGATTTTTTTTACATTTATTCGAATAAAAATATTTAAAAAAAAGTTTCCAAAGTTCCCAAAACTCTGGTAGACGAGAAAAATTAAAAAATTACTAAACCGTGATGATAAATGAATTGAAGATGAACTTAATGATTTTGAGATTGCTCATTCATGTGAGTTGCGTATAAATTGCTGACAATAGCGAACCTCTATTTGCCCGAGAGCTTCGAAAGTCGGGAAACAAAAGATGGTTCCTGCTGTGCTGAGCATTCTCGTTGTTGCTGCTATTGTCTTGGATGGTAGCAGAATTTTCCTCTTCTCTTCTTCATTTTCTTCCTTCTTCCTCTTCTACTATTAGTTATTTTAATCTTCACGAAATTCTCTAATCATATTTCTGAAATAATTCACGAATTTTTATTTGAATCAAATAGGATGATATCAATCACAGCTTAATTGTTAAAAATGGTTAAAAATAGACTTGCAAAATTGTAGATTCGATTTTAGATCTAGCCTTTAAAAAAAGAATTAATTAATTTGAAATTAAAATTCATTGCCCGCACTTTTGTTAGAACATTTCGCAATTTGTTTCTGGCTAATCACGATCACATTTAAGATGAATCTGATGAAAATTAGAAGGTGCAAGTGACATAGTAGGTTCTCTTAATTGCTGGCTTAGAGCGACCGTTCCTCAATCTTTTCTGCGCCCTAGTATAAAATAATGTACGTATGATTTACTGTAAACCTTATAAATCTGGAGATAGGTTATCAGGAAGATCGCGACTTAACCTCTGGTTCCCTCGGCCTATCGTGAATCGCACGTATTTACTCACGCGGTTAAGCCTTCGTTAAACTGACAATTTGAAAACGCCGGAGGCTAGACGGCTAAACAAATCGTGCCTTTCAACGGTACTCTTGAACCAATACTAAGTCCTAATACCTAATTGTAGATCTAATCTAATTGTAGATAAGTTAATACTTTTTGAATGATATTGACGTGATTTTAAAAATTGAAATGAAACTGACAATCGGACGTGTAATTAAACTTGTCTTACAGTAATATGTATTATTAACATTCACTTGTAAAGAAAATATATAAATTATGGGGAAATGATGTTTAGCAATTAATAGAGAATTTCTCAGGCGTAAGTAAATATTATCTTATTAGTTAAACGAAGCGGGCATTTACTTGACTCGTGAGTATATATTAATTGGTACATTTACTCGCTATAATTTTCTAGATTCAATTACTGGTAAAGGTCGTTAAATATTATTTTTAGTTCCAACTGACCTAATTGTATTTAATGCATATAATTTACGAAGCAATTCGCCTATTGTTTAGTGAATATTAAATTTTACAGCAGCGAATTAGTTTAAGAAAAACTATTTCTCATAAAATTAATACTTCTAAATTTCACGACATATTGCGCAATCTAAACTGTACTGGAGTGATAAACTAGTAACATTGGTAAAATTGGGACTCTTTCGACATATCGAGATTTGTATGTATTTTTCCACTTTTAAATAACTTGAATACTCTTCTAAAAAATTATTATGTTTTTCTCTCAAACTGTAGAACCATATGCTGAACTACTGGCTTGGCAGGTATTAAGATTTATGTTTAAAATGACTGGACGAATAGAGTAGTCTCACTCAGTAGACTACAGTATACACCAACGGAAATAAGTATTGGCCCCTATCGGCTAGACACAAAGGTATAGAGACCTAATAAAAGCCTAGGAAACAATGGTTACCTTCCAGAAAGAAATATCAATTAGATTTACGAAGATCGATTTAGAATTGGTTTATGTGTGTTTGTATTTCTTTGTATCTCTATATTGTGTTGGGAAAAAGCTACGTCCATAAGAAATAAAAGAGCCTTCGAAAGATGAAAGGTGAAAAGAAAAAAGCGGAACGGCTACTGTTTCCCACTCTCGGCGCCACAAAGATATTTCTTTTTTTTTACGAGAATACTTATTTGCGGCCTCTTCAAACTAAGCATAACATATGAAGTGTTATAAAATTAGTGCTGCATTTGAGAAAGACATTCGATAAATGAGCAATATCGGTTTAAGCTCTCATCTTTTTTTTTATTAAATATCATATAATTTCGTCTCATATATGAGCTTCTCGAAAGATATAGCTATAATCCTGTCTAATAAAGTGATTTTATCATATATCTCGAAAATATCGAACATATTGTAGTCGAAAATCTGATTTTTTTTTTGGAAATTGCGCGAGATGTGTGAATGTGCCGAATCTCGTATCGTTATGCAACACTATACATAAAATGAGCACATTTATTTATTGATATTTTTTTCTCTAAATGCTTTCACAATAAAGACTGCAGAAAAAAAGATGTGCTCTTAAAGATGTATAAGGTCATTATCTTGGCTAATAGGATAGAGTAAAATAGATGCCCAGATCCGTGCAGAGTCTGTAAGTTGAGCTAGAAGGTGTTAGCGTCTTCGTCGACGATGATGACGTTGGTGGCATGAAGAGAGAGAAAAAAGGAAGATATTACTGGCGTACACCGTGCAAGGTTTGTAATGGCTCCGAAGATCTTAAGGGCGATTTAAAAGGCTCCTAATGACATCCAGCGCGCAGGGGAGATGCGGCTCTAATTTCATCCAAGTGAAAACCGAAGAAACAAGTGAATTAGCACTGGGCTCTTTGGTCTAATGACAGATCGGGTTCACGCCATGCAGCGCTGTATAATATTCTGGCAATTTGCGTATTTTCGCATCGCAATATAATGCACTTATAATATTAACATACGTGGCAGAGTTGGGCAAAATCAAATTCAATTAGCGCTTAAAGAATAAAAATAAAAGAGAATAAGGAATAAATTCTATTCGAATGACATCGCATTCGATTTTTTTATTTATACCTTGTTTTTGTATTCGTATTTCATTTTAAAAACAACAAAAGGGACAGCCCTTGCAGGACCCAACCAGGGCCCAACTGGGCATACTCTAGAGGGACAACATTTAAAAATGTGTAAGCTGGGCAATTTCCACACGGAAGACGGCAAAAAATACCAACAGCTGTTGATTGTTCTATGGTCTCACATAAATTTCCAGACGAATCAAGATTTTTTACTGACTGGATGAGTCAGAAATCTATATGGTATATAAAACTGAAGGGATCGAGAAAGGATGAAAAAGATGAGAAAAGGAAGAAAAGAAGTATCGGCCACACATTTTTCTTTGGACCACAGAGCAGCCACCGTGTGATTACTCGGGACGAGGGGGCATATATGAGTAATTTGTATTCAGCTCGATCATCCGTATCGAAATTCGAATCTACTTAGTTCTGAGAAGGCAAGGCACCACGGCTTGTCTGCATCCCCCAGTCTCCATCCTTTCTCTCTTTTCTTCTCTCATCCTCGCGAACCTTCCGATCGACTCGTCGCTCTCCCGCGCCATATAGCTTAATATAATATTATTCCCGGTTTAGTTTAATGGTTCTGGGCGATTATTACATGCCCGAACGTAGCCCAGGTCCGACCGACTACTTCGGCCCCGGGTACTCCCAGGTCTTTCCGCCAGTATGTATGCCCATAACTCGGTTGAAAAAGAAGAGAATCTGAACAAAAAGCCCCAAAACAAAACGCCATTATGATTAGTCCGGCAGATGGGTGGTCCAAATTACCGCGCTTGCATTCTTGTTATACCAAAGCACTGAGAGCCAGATATATATGCGTTTTCAACTTCTTTTGCTGTTAAATGCAGCGATATCATAAAATTGCTTTTACGTGAACGCTGAAGGAGGCAAGGAGAAAATACGTGGTTGCATTGAGTTGATGCTAATTAACCCGACAAAAAGCAAGAATTTAGAAAAAAAAAACACACAAGAGAAACTAGATTAAGAGAAACGTTAAATCCCTGAAAATCCGGGCAGAATTTGCAAAAAGCCGAATCTCACTACAATGTTTGTGATGATGGAGTTAGAATTATTGCAACATAGCGCTCCTTTGACTCGTAGAAGCGATAAATCATACAATTTTTCTTATGTGTAGCTACTGCGTAATTTCAGAAGATGTTTATGACTGTGGTGCAATTATAATTGTATATGCAAGACGCAATTTATTGGTACTTTAGTCATGAACTGCATTTGTTCCAATGGATGTATAAAATGTTTGTTTCCCTTTCTTCAGCAGGATTTCTCTCAGGTTTACATCAGACTAAGTTATACTTAATATCAATATATAATTATCACTTTTCTAGGTTCTAAGAATCGTGTACAAGATTTCGGAATTTTGCTTTGCATTCCAAATTCCAAATAGAATTATTGTATAACTAACAATAAGTTTATTAACGTCGTGAAAAGTGTCGTAAGATAAAAAGAAGATAATTGGAACATCAAACTCAAAATGAACGTTTCTCATCACTCTTTACTCTCCATGATGCTTGTTTTTAATTTATACACATTCATCACGTTATTACCATAAATCTTTACTGAAAATTTCTTCTTTTTAATTTTATTGTGCCACAAATCATTTTATAGTTACTTATTGATTGATAGATTCGTTCCAGTAGAATTACCGCACTCGCTGCTTGTCCTCCATGCCAGTCTGCGTAAACGTCCTAGCAAAGATGGAGATGAACGAGGACAAGAGCGAGCGCGAACACAAGGCCGCCTTGGCTTTAATTTACAAACGAGATCGATTAAACGGTAGCAAGAAGTCGGATAATGCATGCGGTCGGTCTGCAGTCCACTGCGCAACCAAAGGCGGGAGGAGCTGTAGGGATATTAATGAAGATATTCAAATGAGACAAAAATGAAGGGAACTGGCCTTTGTCGGGCGTATACGGTTCCCTACAGCCGATGACTCGCTCTATCTAAATTATCAAGCACAGCAAAACTCACTTTTTAAATATTTTTCGTCCATTTAAAATTTAAAACATTTCAGGAGTTATAAAAAAAATTCCCGAGTAGAAATATCTCGTGTGAAAAAATTTCTTGGCTCTGTAATGGTTCTGTCTAGTGCGTCTTGAATCTATACTGGCGCGCGACAGCCTGTCAATTTTTGTAAAATTGATTTTTCCACTATAAGTTCTCAAATACTCAAAATACAAAGCTTATGTACGGGGAAGAAAGATTCTTTGTGTCGAGACGATTGACCTATCAGATTAATACATTTAATTGAATATTAAGGAAGTTATGGTTATTTTTAATTTTGAAAAATTTCTTTTTCATCTATAAGTCTTCAAATAACCATAATTCAAAACTAATGTAAGGAAGTAAAAGGTTTCTTGTGTCGTAAAAAATCAAACAATCTAATAAAAACATGAATGATGATATCAAATTTTCTTCTGAAATAATTTCAAAATTTTTTTTTCGTTTTTCGAAGTTAAATCATGAAACATTTATCCAAACTTAATGCTTCCTCTACGAGGAAGTAAATCATATTTGTTTCCAGGAAGCAAAGAGCTCATTGAATGAGCACAAAAGTTGGTAAAACTTCACAGCTAGTTTTAAATTTTTGACTTGACTTGGTTCTAATGATCTCTTGATGATATTTTGAACTTGTAGGAGAAAATTTATTTCAACCCTATATTTCGAAATTTCTGAAATTTTGCTACTGCCCGGATAACGCCGGCTAAATTTTTGCTAGTCTTCATATAATCTATATATAGTCTATATATCATATGGCAGAGATATCAGCCAAATATTATTTGCATTGGCTCACTAAAGTCTCATTATTGTTCGTAATATCCCAGAATGGGTGCATTCCTGATCCGTGGATGAGTCGAAGGACATTGAGTGCTCTTTAGAATCTTAGGTTTCCTGTTGCAAAACGGAACGAGTTTTGGGGCGAGGCGTGCCCCCCGAAACTCGAGGAATCCAATCATAATTATTCCTGTGGAATCGATTGTGGCTCACGATAGGATTGGTTCAAACTTGGACCCTGGGTATCGGGGCCCTGTTGAGTCCTGGTGCATCAAGGTAGTTCGCGACGCGCAACGCTTGCAGCATAAATAATTAATAGTAGCCGTGAGCTGCGAAATGAGTCGGCTGGTATTTTGTGGTTCGCCGAGGCTCCGCCCAGTGAAACTTGGGCCCCTCCCTGATCTGTGAATAAGAATTGCGACCGCGATCGCGACCAAGAAGAAGAGCGGGTGTTAATCAGTATTCAGTAGTATTCAGTAGTAGTACTGGACGAAGTCTTCCTTGATAAGGACCTTGAGAATGGAAGAATTTTTCCAAGTCGATGCGAAACGTGGATACAACTTCACTAATCTTTGCATACAAAAATCCACCCACAACTATATTCACACGATCTGTTCACCAATGATCCTGAAGATAAAAGAGATAAATCGATATATTTTCGTTACATGTTTTTCAAGATTGGACTTATCATCCACGCTTAAAAAAAAGTGTAGTACTCCTACTAAACTACAGTAAATTATGGACGGAATAACAGTTTAGTAAATCCTACTACTCCGTAAGTAGATCCTACTACTCCGTTTAGTACATTCTACGAAGCCAACAGTAGGATCTACTTCCTATGGTTTAGTCAGTCCATATTTTGGAGTATATAATAGCATATACTATTCCAGTTCTCTCCGTGTAGACAACTAACCTTGCAAAATGTCACGAACAAACTGACTTAGAGATGCTTAGAGTAAGAATTTAATTGGATGCACATTGTGTATCTAATCTAATTCTTTATTCATTTTGTAAAATTAGAGCTTTATTTATATTTTTTCATCGAAATGATATTGCACTTTTGAACTGTCACCGCCATTTTAAGTACATTATTCAAAATTATCAGACATTTACAATATAGCTCTTATAGCGAAAGTCAAATTCATCATATTTAACGAATAAATGGTTCAAGGGTGGATCCAGAAACTGAATTTGGGGGGGGGGGCGATTCGAAAAATTATGAAGGGGCTAATTTGTAATAGCTATGTGCATGGTCAAAAACATGAGTTAAACTTGCAATTCAAGAACCTTTGGGGGGGGGGCAATAGCCCCTATCGCCCTACCGTGGATCCGCGCCTGAAGTGGTTGCTGTGGGAATATACATTTCTATTTCATCTAAATCTTTTACTTCATTCAACGATATTGTTTGAATATACAATTTATTGACAATAATCATATCTTTGGTTTGGCACTTGTTTCAAAAGTGCTCTTTCACTTAAATAGTTTAGATAGTTTAACCAAAGTATTTATACAGCGTAGAATTACTAATTCTTTAAAACAGGATAATTCTAAATTCGCTCGGCAACGCAGTGAAATTTTTTTCCGTGTCAGTATTAAGTTTAGTTTTTGTTGACATTGGGTGCAGCTGATACAAAAAAGGTTGAAAAAGAATATAATAGAACGAGGGATGAGATTCAATGCAGTGAACTGTTGAAGAATTGAGGATATAGAACCGATTCATGGATTTCGTTCTATCCCTCCTGTGAGAGTACCTTCCTCCCATATAAATCGGATAGATTTTAGCTTATCTTCTGGACATCTTTAAGAGCAGAAGCGATTCCGGTCGACGTTTATGTAAAACGAAGATCACGGGCCGCTGCATCAGCGACGCGATAATCGTTGGACGAATAAGCCAGGGGGGGTTGGTCCGACCTTATGTCACGACTCGGCAGTGGATGAGGGAAGTGAAGGGTGGCGATAAGGAGTCGTAAAAAATAATGACCGGAAAATTAATCGAACTCGACGTTGGCCCGTCGCCTCGTGTTTTCCGAGGTCGTCATCTAAAGTCGGGATGAGGGACGAATCGAAGGAGAAATAGCAGTTGAAAATAGTACTGCGGCAAAATTCATTGGACCGAGGACTTCTGAATTTGCGTCAATCACATTCGATTGGGTTGGAGTATAATTTTGTATCTTGGGAGCCAATTGCTCGTCCTTTTTCATAATTTGGGGTGAAGAAAGCCTGAACGAAGAGACGCATTAATTCTACCTCGTTGGTATTGTCATTATATCGGAAGAGGGGTCAAATGAGTCGGGGATGGTGTAAGAAAGGGCTGAGTTTACGCAAGAGTTATTCGCGATTCGACGCGCGATGAGTGCTTACCGAATCACTTAAATGATTAAGGAAAAGGGTTGTTTGGACAGCGCCTCGAATCCCGGGCCATTTCGCCGTTCTTCTTCCTCCCTCCCAACATCTCGGACGATGTCGTGCCGACTTAGCGTAATCCGTTTTGTCAACGACTGCAAACTCTCTGTCGGCTCATTATCTTTGCTTTCTTCTTATTCTTCCTCACCTTCTGCCTCTTCGTGACTCTGATCCTTTATCTTGCATCGCGTAAGATGAATAATTCCTTTATCATTAAACGGGACATGACGATAGAGAAATAGTACATGCATGGTATAAACTAACGATTTCACGCAGTGTTTAACACGGAATACTTAGCTTTATGGCTCGATTAGCATATTTTCAATGATTTATTAACACATTTGATTTTTAATTAGTTATAAAATAAAGAACGATTTCTGTTATTTTGTTTTCCACATTGAAGTTCCTATGTTTCTCATCGGTTAAGCGTGTTTTTATCTCGTGATTTTTTTTCTGTGATCCAGTTTGACAGTTTATATTATATCACGTGCAAAAATTTGTATGAGGAAAATGGGGAAATTTCTGCATGGGAAGGAGTGAAGAAGCATACAAATTCGAATATGAATTATATAATAAAATGTGCTATGTGATTGACGGGTAGAGGAAAGACACGAGGTTAAGAGGACCACAGAGGACGAGGAAGAGTTGAAGAAGGTGGAAGAGTGAGAAGAAGAAGAACCATGTGCATCTCTCTCTTATCCCGGGGGCTATCGTGCACTCGTGCCTCTGCCAGTGTTCCACGTATGGCTATACTATACGTGCTTTGCCAATGTCCGCATTCGATGTCGAATATTTTCTCTCGCTAATCTACGGAGGCAACGCTGGCACGGGTCTAGCTTCTTCATGTAAACATTGCAAGATAACAGACCGCACAGTTACAGCGGCACCTCACCTTCTCCACTCTATGAAGTATAGTAACCGCTTATTAGAAGATGGTTCTCCAATACCTTCTCGAGAAATACAAGAGGGACCTCACGATTTCCTCTAAAGAAGAAAATTGATGAATCCTCGCTAGCAGATGACCCTGAAGATCATGTCACACAAGAGCTCGTGCAGTAAATGTGTGAATTCTGGCCTCTGAGCTGTGAAATCTTTAGTAAGCAACTTGCAAAAATTTACCCGGCGTTGCCCGGGCAGTAGCAAATATCAGAAATTTCCAATTATACGGTTGAAATAAATTTTCAACTTTTTGAAACTAATTTTTCTCGAATTTTTTACTTGCTTTTGCGCGACGTGTCCCAAATTGCCCCGGTGCCTGTCCCTAATTACCCCGGTACAGCGTGAATTGCCCTGGTCTTCCCTATATATAGATATAAAGACAGCATTATCAGGCAATGGTTTCCATAAAGTGGAAGTATAAAAAATGATTCGAGGGGGTCTTATTCTCGAGGTCAGGAGGAATCGTTGAGGGAGGTAGAAGCAAGAAGAATCGAGCATGATTCTCTGGGTCTTGTGAACCTGGACGACTTCGTGACTTAGTATTTGCTCAGCCATTTCCAACCTCTCTATCCGTTGTTTCATCGATATCCCTTCCAGGATACATAATTATATTATAATAAACTGTAACGATACGACCATGGCTCTTGGCCTCTCTTCTTGTTCTCGAGGTGGCCTAAGCCTACCCTCTAGCTCTCTTAATGCGAGCCTTGGAGAATGGAGAGATCGCTGACTGCTAGATTCTAGAAAGAATGAAAGGCACGAGGAAGGATGAGACCAACGAGACCAAGGAGACCTCTTGAGATGAGCCCAAGCTATTTTTCGCAGACGAGCTAGTTGAGACCCCGGTGTCAGAGGCCCGAGTTTATCACTGTCATCTCTTGACGCCGGAGTTCTGCAGTCTTAATAGGTTTAATGCCGTATAGACCTTGATTACCAACGATCGCATATCGCCATGCACAGCCTGCCTCTCTTGGCTCTTGAGATGTCGCACTCCTTGCACTCTTGCACGAGAGACCAGCTTTTCTCGCGATAAAATACGAACCAGCTTCGAAGTCCCAATAAGCACAAAGTGGTCTATTAAATGCTGCAGTGTGTGGAATTATCAACTGATCTATGATATCCGTTTAAGTGATGTTGGTTTATCATCTCGAAACATCGTGTTCTGAATCTCCAGTTTATATTACAGTGAAACAATTATTTTCAAGAAATTTTACGCGGTTATTGAATTATCTCGTAAGAGCAGCTGATGAATGAAAAGTATTCTAGGAGTTTGTTGCATGATTATTGACCCAGTATAAAACGTATGCAGCCGCGAAATATGGCTTCGCCTCTAAGAAATATATGGTATAATAATTCTCAATATCAGGTGCCTTTAATCACCTTAAATCCACAGCCTGGGCACACCCCGTGTTCACTTAACTTCAGGGTTATCTTAATCTTTCGACAGCTGCCCAGCGCCTCCTCAATCGTTCTTGTTCTCCTTCGCCCTCGCTTGTACAATCGAGTACTTCTTATTCTTTCCTACCTGGTGGCCGTGGGTTCCGCGCGAGCGCACTCATACACAATCGCGAGTTGGTTTGGTACCCGGGGAGGTGTCGGCAGCCATGTTGAAAGCCATGCTTCCAATTCTCCTTACAGTATGTACTCCTTGCACAGGTTTGTAGGTACGCATAAACGCGAATGGGTGTCTCCTTCTTTGGTAGTCTGACTCATAAAGAGTCAGACTAAGAAAGATGGCGAGGATTGAGGAACGCCCAATGGTCATTCGCTCACTTGCTCACTTGCTCACTTATACTCAGTACTCACTCCTTCTGGCTAGAAATGATGAAACACTCGAACCGGAAGCAATTGATTCAGTTTCCCGTTCAGTAGATGCTATGCTTTTCTTCAAGATGAAGGCAGTTCAGGAAAAGTTCCCGTTTGCAAAATGCTAGAGATTATGTTTGGAATTTTTAAAAGTATTTCCAAAGATCTAAAGGTTAAAAAATGTCCCCCTGTAATAACTGTTACATAAATTTCATAAATCATCACGACATCGAAAAATGTCATTTTCTAACTCAACACTTCTGTTTTGAATGTGTGAACAACTGAACAATGTTATCTTTGATATAGTGCTCTCTTGATGCTTTTCTCGATATGTGCAATTAACACTAACTTCTAACTTCAGAAGCAATATATCATTTTATAATTATTCCAAATCACACATACTCGGGAGAATTTTCAATGCAGTGACTATAAATTTAAATTATAATGAAGAAAATCTCAAGTGGATGTTTATGGATCTAGAAACATGGAGTTGAATGAATTTTTAATCGTGGGAAAGTTGCATTATTAATGAAGGAACATAACTTTGTGAGCAAACAATATCAACGACAGCTTGCAGGATGATATAATTATACATTGTCAAGATTGTTGTAACAACACAGACTGAAAGAATAATTCGCAGTTTCCGTGTCCGTCGCGAATGATTTCCGGAGAGCATGGATTCCCATGACATCGACCTTGAGATACTTACCTGAGTCGGAATCGAGACCTAATTGTCGGTGTACCGTACTACTCATTATGAACTTACGCGGCGTGTGTACCTTATTACGCGAAAGAATCATTTTATCACCTAGATGCAAAGGAAACGATAGTGATTCTACCTTGTTAGCTCCTCCTTTAATTGCCCTCGAGTTTTCATCGTCCGTGGATACCGGCTTTTGATATCGTCTCTTCGCCTTCACTCGAGGCCTATTACACACTTGCTTATGACGAGTACCGAGCCTTGACGCTCAGTGATTTTTCATATAAAAAAGTTCTCACTTTTTAAATCTGAATTAGTAAAAAGTTACTAATTTGAAAAGGAAAGTTCGCTAGACACTCTGAAAGTACAAACTCGATTACTGTCTTTTCAAAGAATTTCTAGTTTCCTTCTATTTACTAAAAAAATCATCATTATTTAGTCAATATCAGCAACTAATTTCCATAATCCAACAGCAAGAGCTTTAGTTTGAACGAAAATATTTTAATTTCAAATATACTGTTCGCTTCTCCCCGGAAGGAATTTAATTTGAATATAAGGATGTTGAGGCCATTAAAAATATACAAAGTAAACTCTTTTACGTGGAAATTAAATTGGATACGGTAACAAGCTACATGAAACGTGTGAAACATGACTCTTCGTCTTATGCTTAAACTAATTTTCATTAAAAAGTCGTTTTCTGCATGTAGCTTCACGTATGTAGTTTCTTTGAATCGAATTAATTATCATTATTAAATAATATGCATGCATTATGATTCCAGTTTCAATTCCCTATTATATTAATTAACATCATTTGCGAAAAAGATGAAGATTATATTTTAACTTTTAAGTTTTTACAGCCGATATAATTTTTTTTTTTGGGGGGGGGGGATTTAATACATTAACAAATTTTATATCATAATGCCTGCGAACTGGGACGAATTAAAAAACTACTGGGTGGTATCAACTCCATAAATCTCGAGATGAATAAATTCTTCTTACAATTCGTTCATCAGGGCTAAATTAATATTTTAGATGAGAACTATATTGTCATAATACCGGTCAACATCTAAGGCACTAAAATGGGTATAAGATCGTTGAGTTCTCACGGAAGACATTTTTCCGTCTAGTCCGATTAAATCCTGACCACATCCGTTGATGTTATGAACCCTTCTCATCGCTGTGCTGCATTCCGACATGTAACAACTCTTTCTTTCTCTCCTTTCCTCTCTTCCCTCAATGTACGCTTTAATAAAACGGAGAAGTCTTACTCATACAATCAATGTGGCTACGGCGTCGAACGTCTTGTCAAGGTCTTTAGGCGCCATGGACCGCCATTGATCGTGCAAAAAGGAGATCCTACCGTTTCCATACATGAAACCGGAAACTCACGTATACATGAATTACTCTATGCTCTATTATGGACATGTATTGGAACTAAACAAGGGCTTTTTCGTTCTATATCATGTATGAAATATTAAGTATCTTGAAAAACAGTATTGCGCCTACATAGATTATATGTATGTGCTTATATAGTCATTCTACAGAGAAAAAATACTTGTTAGTCCCACCCCCTCTAAAAGTTGAACTTTTCATGCTTGTAGAGCGGCTTGAAAGTTGTTGATTTCAGGCAGTTGGCGGATAATGCTTGTGCACTTCACAAACTGCCTAAAATCAACGACTTGCAACCAACTCTCAGAATGTCTACAGTGAGGGAATTTAAGGAAATTCTGGAAAATCCGGGAATTGTCCTTGATTTTATTTTTAATGCGTGAAGTGGATTTCCGGGTTGAAAAAAAACTTTCCAACAATCTATCTAAATATTTTTATCTCTTAAAAATTCCTTGAAATTCCTTGAAATCAAATATAATCCCTTCAAATATCATAAAATTCCCTAAAATCACTTAAAATCTTTTAAAATCCCTTAAAGTCACTTGAGATCTCTTAAAATCCTGGGCAAAGTCGGGTAAATTTCTGCTAGTAAAGAAATAAATGAGACATTATGTAAAAATATTTATTCTGCTCTATATTTTTATGTTAATTAGCTTATTTCAGTTTCTGAACTTGAAATGCGTTATAATGCATTTTCTATTGCATATATTTATTTGTTTACGGGGTTAGTAATAATGAAAAGAAAATGAACCTTGAAAAAAGGTTGAAGGACGGAAAATAATCTAAAATAAGATCGTTCTGAGAAGAAATCAAACGATCCACATCTTGGAGGGAAAGACACGGTTCTAGCATGTAATCTGTAAACAAATTGAATTAATCGCGCATGCAAATATCGTGCAGCAGTTAGGAGAGTTTACGAGAAAATCCGGCAGAGGCAATTCTATTGTCCGATCTAGGAACCACTTAGGCGTGTAATTGATAGATCCCTCGCAGGTGGAGGAGGGCTTGAGGAATGACAGGTTACGGGCCATAGATGCGAGGTTCGCACGACCATCGCCGACGTGTTATTAGTTAATTCTTACAATTACTCGTCATCCCCGTGGTTATTCCATTACCGCGCCAGCTCTTCTGCATCATCTAGATCATCCTTTTAACGACAGAGTCGATGACACTATTGCTCCCAAGAGGTCACGATACACCTTTTTCATAATATTTTGCTTAGGAAGAATGAAAACATAAAACTAAGGAAATTCTTTCCCAGGGTATTATATTTTAGTGTGGTACAAAAAAGGCTGTTTTCTAAAGTGAGCCACTAAAAATGTTTCGTAGATTCGGACACACTCAATTTTCTTTGCTTCTACCTAATGAAATAATATGAAAGCAACAAAAAATTAACTCCAAAACCAGAAGTCGTGTAGAAAGCTGATTTTGGTATAAAAAAAATTCAAATCCAGGCAAAATATTAAGGGAAATTGCACGTAAATTTATTTTTGTGAAAATAGTTTATCTTTACTGTACTTTTTACAGAATTTTAATGTTCAATCCGGTTCTAGGCATATGCATATAGAGTTTTAAAGCTTATTTGCGTTACAAAAAGCCCACTTATATTACTATATTATTTGCACTAAGTCATAAGAGAATAAATTCCATCATATTGGCCAGGCCACGTTTTATGTCACGGCAAGACATTGGGCAAAGAAATCACAGAGAATAATTAAACTGTAGGCGGTAGTACGTCGATAATTTTCTTGAAAATGACTGTGCCACTTAAGGAGATAAGCACTCCGGGGGTAATAAAGTTAACGTCCCTAATTTTTTCTCTAACGACCACCGGAAAATATTTCCTCGCCTTTTCACCTCTTTTCCTCTTTTAAATAATTTTTTCTCGACAAGTTTCTCTTGCTGAAATCGCGAGATCGTGCTTTCTTGCTTTCTCTTGTATTATATAGTGAACATTTTGTGCAATTATGGGAGAACCTACGTGCGGAAAATAATTTTACCAAATTGAGGCACACGTTCTTCGTGGGGGATCCGTTTACGCCTTCGTAATGACGTTAACGTGCAAACGATACTCTGTGATATGCGAAACTATTCACAACACTCTGAATAAACCTGAGACCTATTACCTATTACTTTTGCAACGAAATGGTTATATTTGAATACAGAAGTGAGGAAATTGTGGCAATATATATACATGTATATACAGTTTTAATACACATTTATGCAAAATTTCTGAAAGGCTTTTTACATTTTCGCAGGACTTAAAACTAAACGACCGAATCTTTTCCAGAAAAATTGATTTTTATAGGCCCCGTGTAGAAATTTTTATGGGGTGCTGGTGGGGTCCTGGCCTAGTATGATTCTGATCTGGAAAACCGGCAAGGACTCCACAAGTCGCGTAATTTAAGATCAATATTTCTTCTCGTCTGTCAAGAAAAAATATTGATCATGTCTTGAAAGTAGTTTTCATGTCAAAAGAGTCTCGAGATATCGAGCAAGATCAAGAAATTCTCTTAAAGGATTTAAAAATTTTCAATGGAATTCAAAGGATTTCTGCTCTTTCAAATGTATTTTTGACAGTTCGAAAAAATCAAGATTCAAGAATCGTGCATGATCTAGCTCGGCTTTTCTTGACAAATTCAAGATTCTCAAAAGTCAAATGTAGAAAGTAGTAGAAATTCAAGTATGTATCAAGAACTTCTTGCCTTGTTGTGCATCACTGAATGTAACTGATTGTATTGAGGAAGTTATTCGCTTGCATATTTATTGGTTATTAGCCGATTCCCTTTTTCTTTCAAATCGAGTGGCACGATCGATTAAGGGAGCATTCGAAACTCGCGCCGACCGATACTGTCCCTTGGGACCACTTAGCCATCAAACCCTCGATTCCACCCTGACTCAGAAATTCAACCACGCGTGATCCAAGCCAATCCCCAATGCCGTTTTACCGAAGAATATTGGAAAATAATGCACTTACGTATCCACTGTGCAACCGTTCTCCCGGGACGAGTTCAAAAAAGAGCTGTCCATAAAACTACCATGCCGCGGGTAAGAGGGTACGCATGAAAAATTGTAAACGGAAGCGTTTTTCAACTTCCCTCTTCGACCAATTAAATTTCCTGATACATTACACATTGTCGGTACGTTATTTACCGCTCGTCTAGAAATAGCCCCACTTAAAGTAGTCGGCCGGATTTTTTCCAAATTTCTAGGCAAACCGGATTTTATAAATTTCAATGGAATTCAAAAGATTTTAAAGGATTTTAGCTTATTTTAAATGATTTCAAGGAATTTTAAAAAGATTTCGAAGGATCTCAAAGGATTTGTAAAATTTTCAAAGATTCCGAGGGATCTCTAGTAGGGTGGATCGAAAAAAAAATTTAGGAATCAGTATTTGTTATTATATTTCATTAAAGTTATTTTGCTTTCCTGAAATCATAAATTGAAACTTGACCCTAATAAAGTTATCAATCCCTGTTCATATAAAATGCAATAACAATTTTTCATCTTTCCTCAAATGGATTTTTTTCAATGATTTCAATTTTTTCCCAGAGACCAAAAACACTGCGAAGGTTCGTTGTGCGCCAACGGACGTTAATGTATCGGCATGGGGAAAACAATTCGGCCCAAATAACAATCGGGTTGGAAAATGGCTGTCGAAAAAAGCGTTTATATTTCACCGGTTGCGAGAGTGAATTCCCTTTGTGACTGTAGGATGACAATTTCACGGCATTTAGGTGCGACAGGGTTGGTCCGGTAGAACCAGTGGAACAATGCACTCCGACAAAATGCGGGGTGGCGTTCGATCCTCTTGTTGGTTTATTTTTATTCGTTCGTTTACTCCTAGGGAATACTTTTTTTTTAATCGTAAACAAAAGCGTTATTGCAGAAATTAAATGACACATCCTGTCAAGAACAGTAAACACTTTGGCAACTACCGCCGCTGGCTAGAATTCTACGAATTCATGTGGCGCTTTCAAATGGTGTGTTTACAAAACGAGAAATTCGACGGTTTGAACTCCTTTTTTATATTTAGTAATGGTAGTCAAGAATTTACTTTTAGAAGGTTTTAATTGCATTATTTTATTCAAGCATTATTATATAATAATATAATAATAATCAATTCGTTGAGATCAGCAGTTGCTAAAGAAATTCGAATACTCATCTATTGCAACTGCATGCGGCTTATCAGATTGGAATATCAAAAAAGTGCCTCGAGGGCACAGGGACTGTAATTTTTATAGTATGCGAAATGCAAAACGCGGTGCACAGTATATTTCGTCGTGTAGAATTAGGAGAAAAGCTGCGAGTGGCCGATCCCAAGAAGAATTTTAGCATGTGGAAGTCAATTTGGTGGAAAAATAAAGGGGGATCGAGAAAGAATCGGAAAACAGTGAACGAAATATCTTTTTCCAATCGAGATGTCAAGCAATCAAATTTCACAACGATAATTCAATTTGCTCTTTGCCCTTTGGAATTTGCGGAAGGCTCTTTCTCCATGATGCACTGGTGTGGAAAATTAGTTTTATATCAGAGTGAATTAAATTTGAAATCTAATAATATCTGATGATATTCTTTTTTACATTGAGAAACTTGTGTATTGTATATTATACAGTTCATGAATTACTTGATAACACTGTTAATCTATATTCAATGAAATCAAAAATAGTATGACGTATATAACTTTAAATGAATTATGAGTTTAAAATAGTCTAGCAATTATTGTTTTATCGTTAATTCAGAATCTTAATTACTTAAATGCTCGACTAAACTATATGATTATAGGATTACAATTCAAGCTTCACTTAAATTTTTAAGTAGAGTCATTCTACCTGAAAGACTATAATTTAGAAACAGGTTGGAAACTGACAATAGGAGGCTATTATAATACAATAGGTGTACTAAAATCCACTGTTTGGTTCCAAAAATATTTTTAATAGTTTTTAGTATCTGTCCCTTCCTGGAAAAAAAAAATTTTTTGCAGAAGTTGATGTCCCCCTCTCCTGGGTATTAAAACTTTTATTCTAACTATAACTTTAGTCGGTGCCTATATAGCTGATTTCATCAATTATTTAAATTCCTTTGATTTGTTTCGAATTATTTTCAATTTCGTTGAATTAATTTCAATGCATCTGAATCCACCTTCAATTCTTTTCAAATTTTATTGTATTTTTTTCAATTTTGTAGAATTTTCTTTAATTCACTTGAATTCTTTTGAATTACTTTGAACCCTGTGAATCTTTTTCAAAGCCTTTATATACCGTTAAATTGTTTGGAATTCTTTTTTTATGAGCGATAGGACCTCGAAAAACTGATCAGTTCTGGCCTCAGTTTGCTTTAATCCGACTTGCAATGCTTCTATCTTCAACATATGTACTTGAATTGTTCCCGTTTATTTTCTAAACTAGTTAATTTACAAGATGTTGGAAATTCCTTGTTCACTTTGGTGTCGGATGCATTGATTTTCGTTTACCCTCCTCTCGACCTTCCATCCCTCTGGAACCCTTCGTACCCATCGCCTCCAGGGGATGTTTCGTTATTTAAACAGATTAGCGATACGGCAGGCCGGAGGGGCGTCTTATGTGTTTCTGATGCGTATAGTATTCTCACCGTGAAAACTAATTTTCAAGTCACATTTTGTTTTGCTATCGAGAAATTATCTTGAATGCCGGGTATATAATAGTTTTAATTCAGAGGAGCCGAAATTTCAGCAGGGCCAATCTTAAAAACAAGCTTTCTTTAAAAAAATATGTACATGTTTCCAAAGTTTCAAGGGATTTCAATGAATTTCACGAAATTTCATTGGATTTTATGGAAGACAATCGAGTATCTCGTATCGTTATGCAACACTAAGAAACAGGTGCGTCTTTTTAAAAAACAGAATCTGGAATATCTATAATGACTAGCGAGTGCGACCAAACGGTTCAGGCGAAAATCTTTCACGATTCTCGAAAGTCGGATCCACGAAACGATTGTCTAATACAAATTCATGAACGCACTGGCGTTTACCCTACATTAGGGGGAAGCGTAATCAAAATCAAAATGGTCCGATGGACGAGCGATGGCTGGACGGAGTAGCTGTAAATCAAACTTTGAAATTCCCGTCTGCTGATGGTCTAGACCTCTGGAAGTGTTGAGCCCAGGATCGCAACGCAAGGTGTAATTACGAGAGCCGAACGATGGTTCCTTCCCCTCCCAAACGTGTATACAAACGGGTCAGACTGCGACTGAAATAGGGAAAAACGAAAGGGTCTCTTCCACTTGTTTTCACCCAGATTGCACGATAACGAGGAGGACGGTGAACGACTGCTAATAAACACTTTTAGAACAAGCTCTCAAAGGCTTAGAAATTTAATTCTATGTCGTTTTGATATCAGCCGTATCGGGATTGAAGATTAAATCACTTACGATGACTTAAAAACTTAGATTCTAAATAAAAAGGGATGACTCAATTAACAAGTTAAATTATTCTAAATATATTTTAAAGATAATCCGAAGACTGTGCATTGTGAAAAGTTTTTTACTTTCATGTGTCTGAAGAGCACTTAGATATAAATGAGCAATGGAAATAAATATTGTAGTAAGTTTTAAAAATAAACTTTGTTAAATGAGCTACTTAATAGAGATCTTTTTAAGTAAGTGTGAAATCTTAGTTAATTAAGGAACATTCTCATTTTGGAGATGTCTATTTAAAGAACGTGTGAATTTTATAGACAAGCATTCAGATCGTATCTAGTTAGATGCGGGAATGAAGAACAAAAGAATAATCATAGTGCGTGATTAAGTAGGTGTGAACACTTCAATGAAAAATGTTGATTAGAAGTTAAAGATCATTGACATTTTTCTGGTACCTTAAGAACCTAACTTTCTTGATTGCTACTACAGATATTAAGTTTCCTTTCATCTTGCAGAAACTTTCACATAGATAAAAGAAATCTAACAAAATTAGAAGAAAAATAATACAACTAGAATTGTATTGAAGAAGAAGAGGATAAACGCACGAAATAAAATTTTTTTTACTTTCATACATTATCAATATTATCGTATAAATAATGATACATCTAAAAACGATACATCAGCTTTAATTCAAGGGTCAAACACCTTTTCCATAAAGTGTATATAATAATTACAAGTTGTCCCGTGAATGATCCTTCTATGGTTTCCCACAGAATCCAACAGCCAATCAGAGAGCAAGGCTTGCTGCCTCGAGCGATTCAGTAGTCGAGAGTTCCGTCCAATTAAGGATTGAAATTATTTAACGATTTTGTATCTGCATAACGTCTTCGTAGTTTTGTTCACCTCGGCCAAGTATGCAGTAAATATTTTATTGAAAAATCACGGTAGAAAATTCTGACGTCAGTCAGTACTCGATGAGCTTGGCACATACGTTTCGTTCAGAACAGGGACAAGATTATGCTGTCCCAATTGACCCTCGGGGGTCTTGCCAGCCAAGATTGATTTCCATTAAAAGATGATCCTGTCCTGACGCGGAATCGCAGTACAATTCTGTGGTTGGCACGATGCTGTGACGAGACGCGTCCTGCATACGGCGATTCATCTCGTCCGATCGGACACTTTGATTACTGGTTTCGTCCCCTTGCAAGAATCGCATACCCCATCTTACTTCTTTTTAAACATGCCACATTCTTGTTTCTGTAATAAGGATAAACACTTCACTATTCTCAACTTTTTCTCTCTTTTCTTATATTGTGCCTTCGAAATGTCATACTCCCTTTATGAGTAAAAAATTATTATAAGCTAGTGTGATTATTAAATAATGTCTATTTCCTATAAGATTCTTGTTGCGAAGCAACGATTTTTCTTAAAGCCATGTATAAGTCACGTGACTTGGCGCTTGTAACGATATTTCAGGTTTTCAGACATCACATTAAAAAATAAACAATTAAAATTAACTGTTCGTAGCAAATAAGCGCAAAGAAAACGATAAGAAACGTTTATCTACAGGCTAAAATGCTAAAATGACAATGAAGATATTTTAAGCATCCCATGCAAATGTTTTTCCTCGGTGACATAATGGTTCAAATAGAAATTGAACAAGTTATGCAGATTTTTCGTTTTTGTGTGATTTCTCCCATACTAACAAATTCCGCCTTTGGAAGCAATCGAATTTAAAAAAAAAAAGTGAAAATAAGGATCACTATATTTATATTATAATATATTTATTATTTACTTTTTATTGGAAAAGGAATGGGATTTTTTGTTTCAAAGGTGAAAGAGGAGTTTTGATTGGAAAGGGGAAGCGTTATTCTCTGACCGTAACTGATCAGTAGCTGGAAGATTATTTTATTTACTTATGATTTGATTGATTAAGATATTAAATACATATCGTGAGGCGAAATTTTGTTTGTAAGGTCTTTTGAAAGTAAACGCCTGGTACCTAACCTACGGACGCATACCAGTAGTAAAAATCGTTCGAGTCAGACACAGCCATGTTAAAATCACCGTAAAATTGGGGTAATTCTCAACTGAAATTGTCGTGAATTTCGAGAAAATTATAGCAATTTTGTATTTTTAACGATACTCCCTTTACATTTTTTTTATTTGTTGGGACTTGCGGTTTAAGAATTTTCTGTAAAATTATTCGCTAAATAAATAAATTGTTCCGACACAACACGAGACTAATAAAGCAATTTTTAAAATGTCTGAAAAAATCGAGAAAAATATACTGATTATTAAGATATTAAATGTAAATAATATTACTAATAATAATAATATGCGATTAATAATAAAATTCCAAATACATTTCGATATAAATAAACAATTTTAATTTGCAGTATTTTTCACGCTTAGAATAGTAATGAGGAATTCAAATCAGGGGAAACGTAAAAAAATACAAGAAATGTACTAAATACTTTCTCATGTGAGAATGTAAAAATGAAAAATTATAATTTAGTGTATTACTGTCATAAAAAAGTTGTTTAATAGATAGACAATATTCTGCATCGACTGGCTGCTCGCGTATGAAAAGACGAGTTGGAAATGGCGTTTAGCATAATTCACAGAGGGTAAGGGCGCTTTTGCTGGGCCGATAAAAAGACGTTGTTTCGCTTCGTCTGTGGGGTGCTTAACTCTCTCATTAGCCGTGGTGACATCTTGACGAACGAAGAGAACAAAATAAGAACGGGAAAAATACCTTAAGTCCCCAGAGATGTTCTGGGCGGCGTCAAGCAGCAATTTCTGTTT
Organism: Synergus magnus; assembly: GCA_032275165.1. Taxonomy (NCBI): domain Eukaryota; kingdom Metazoa; phylum Arthropoda; class Insecta; order Hymenoptera; family Cynipidae; genus Synergus; species Synergus magnus. Next base: position 18,044,647 of record JAUESH010000043.1, on the reverse strand, counting down.
CTCACTCTAATCTTGTTTTGTCTCGAAAAACTATAGTTCTCGTAAACAGATAAGTGTGGCTTTAAAAAAAAATATGTAAAAAAATAATTTGTAATTTAAGTAAGATTTTTTTTTCTATTTTTGGATTTCCACTTTTTGATTTTCACTTTTTCCAAATACACGTGATGTCAATTTTGACATTTTAAACGTCACCGACGAAATT
>JAUESH010000043.1:17986642-18028099 GCA_032275165.1 Synergus magnus | reverse complement strand
GCGAACCGCTTACAACACGTCAATGACGTTTAAAATGTCAAAATTGACATTGACGTGTATTTGGAAAAAGTGAAAATTAAAAAGTTGAAAACCAAAAAGTGCAAGAGTGAGTGAAAGTGGAAGTGAAAAGTTACATAATCGCCCCCCAAGTTTGAAACAACAAATGTATATGCGAGATTTTCGAGACATTTTGTTACACCACTTTTCAAGAGAGGATTTTCCATCGTGGAAATAAAAGTGTGATTCATTTGAATGTTCATTATAAACTCATCGATTTGCATGAAATAATCTGGGTAAGAGAGATCGTATTATTTCAAGGGATAGTAAATTGCAAAACTGGTTTCCTCGTCAGGGTGTTTTTCCTGCTGCAGTGAACTTACAAACTGAAAAGTCCTTCCTTTTCTAGTCGAGGTTGTTTCGCCTGGGGTTAAATGCCAGAGAGGAGACGCAGCCGAGTATTGGAATCTCATTTGCATCGATTAGCTTCTCGGTGACGTCGTGTAATTGCATTTTACGATCCTGGGTCGCATCGCACTCGTTACCGAGCGGTAAACATGAAAAGTGCACTGAATATCGCCTGGTTGACGTCGGTAGGAACGCTGAAATGGTGAATCGTCTATCATTATCCGATCCTCTTATTATTTCGCATTTATCGTTACCAAAACCAAAAGTTCAAAAATTCTCCGCTTTCAACCCTTCTCTTACGTAAAACCGGGACATTATTTCTTCGATAATGAAAATAGTTTGTGAAAAATCCTTCTTGCTCTCTCACAGAACAATTATAAAGCAAAATAAATTGAAGGGCATTCTTCTGAAGTGGTTTGCGAAGAAAATGAAGTTTTGAAAAATCGTGTTAGAGAATTTTCGATAAAGACTCAAAAATGCAGAGACTGTAGTTTACGAAGCTCGGTATTTGCCGGAAAAGCGGATGTATAAAGTCGTGGAAGCTAGTACGGCCCATAAACCTCGTCATTACTATTCTAATTAAAAAGAATATCGTGAGATCGCATTGCTTGGTCCAAATTAGACGCCTCCAGCTAATAACCGAGATGGCTGTATTGTAGGGGAAAAAGAAATGAGCATTAAGGTTAAAGAAAGAATCATCAGATTAGATTTCATGAGCGTTCTTTATTCATACAAGTTTCAAGAAAAATGCCTAGAACAATGTTTCAACTTCACGAGCTTCACTTCGAAAAATATTTCATACATTAAATAAAACAAATTGCTATGCGATAACAAAAAATATTTTTCATCACTGCTCAACATTTTGCATAATCTAATAATTTTAATTCTATTAACCTGAGGTGAAAAACCTTTCAGAGTTTTTAGACATTCTTAGATCATTGTGTTTACTTGTTTCTTGACTTAGAGTTCGGCACAAATTATTTAGCATGATTTTTTTGTCTTGTCCCACTTGAATGCATCACTATTTGCTACATTTAATTTTCTACATTTAAAAAGAACATTTTAGACTATTTTCTTCCCGGAAATGATTAAAACTTGAAATACGAAGGACTGAAGTGCTATAGTTTTTGGCATGTTATCTTAATAAAAGATGCAAACAAGTCTTGTCAATAGGAAAATATTCTCCCTCGAAGTACATAGAAAGGACAAAGAGCGATAAAAGTAAAAGATCGTAGAGGATTGAGACTAACTTCCGTGCCTCGTGCGATATCTTTGCACTTGTGGAAGCGAGCCATCGCGAAAGGAAGGCGAGTTGCACGTGCGTGCTCTGCGCGCACCGGCGATGCATTCTTATCAATTTGCAGTGTCGTAACGACGTAAGGCACGCGACGCCCGTTCATTGGTCGATTCTGGCTCCACCCTTTCATGAGAATATTTTAATAAATAATAACGATAATTCGCAGAGCCATGTACACTATAGTTCTGCGCGGCCCACCCTGCAGTTGGGCCGAGTTTCGAATGGGCCCTTAATTAAATCGACCGCCAACCGGAAGGGTGTCGGACGAACATCTTAATTACCCTCTGCTGATATTCCAATCTAAAATAAGGCTCCTACAACTCCCTGCTCTAACCTTTACTTATACTGAAAAGGAATATTAGTATTATTTTTTGCCCCGTTCTCTCTCCCTCCAAGTCAAACTACCGATGTAAAAATGTAAAACGCGACCCGACGGGGCGCGCTGTCAGCATATTTGTATGTAAGAAAAAAATGAACGTTTCCATGCAAATGAAGGGCTTGACTCTCGGCTCCCCCAAGCCACGAGAAGCAACTCCCAAGTCGAAGACCTCGTTCTTTTTTCGCGCACCCCCAAATCATAAAGATAACCGAATCCCTACGCTCTACTTTTATTCGAAGGACACATTGCCCGACAATCATTCCCACATTTACATAATTATCGAATAAAACGAGACTGCGATGGGCGGCGAGTAAAACACGACCCTCAAGTCACTTGACTAGTTGAGGATTATCTCCTATACTTAGGTTTGTTTCTTAAACTCTTAAAAAAAAATCTTGCAGGAACTCTCTAAGGAGGGTGCAGACACTTTTACTTTTTTATGAATTTTTTTTTTTTCTTAGGTTTTTGTAGTGAGAAAATCCAGTTTCCAAAAACAGATTTTTTTCAATATATTTCGTTTTATTGAAAAATAAGAAAGTTATGGTTATTTGTAATTTTGAAAATATTATTTTCATCTATAAGTCTTCAAATAACCAAAATTCAAAGCTAATGTAAGGAAAAGAAAGATTCCTTGTGTCCAGATGAATCGATTGACCTATAAGATTGATGCATTTAATTGTAAGGAAGTTAGTTATTATTTAATTATTATTAAGTAAAGTTTTAATTATTATAAAAGCAAGGAATTTATGAATACTAATAATTTTTTAAAATTGATTTTTCAAGTTCAAGTCTTCAAAGTATCAAAGTTCAAAGCTAATGCAAGAAAATGAAAGATTTCATGTGTCTTAATGCTTAATGCTTCCTCTGCGAGGAAGCAAAGTGCTCATTAAATCAGTAAATTTTTTTACAGGATTTTAACAGATTTTAAAATATTTTAGGATATTTCCAAAAACTTTAGAGAATTCAAGATGTTTCAAAAGATTTGGAAAGTTTTTAAGTGATCTCAAAGGATTTCAAAAGAATTCACAATATTTCAAGGCATTTCAACTTTCCGAAGATGTAAAGAGATTTAACAGATTTTAAAGAATTCAAAAACATTTTTCATGTTCTAAAATTATTTAAAAATCTTGAAATTCTTTAGAATTATTTTAAATTACCTAAAATTATTTGAAATCTCTTTAAATCGTTTTAAATTCCTTAAAATCACATAAAATCTCTTGAAATCCTGTAGAAAGTCTTAATATCTTTGAAATTTTGTGAAATCTCTTGAAATCCTTTAAGATGTCTTGGCATCTTTATTCAAAATTTGGTGAAACCTCTGGAGATCCTTTTAAATTCTTTAAAATCACTTAAAATCTCTTGAAATCCTTTAGGAAGTCTTGATATCTTTGAAATATTGTAAAATCTCTAGAAAATCCTTATATTCTTTAGAATTCTTTTAAAATCCTTTAAAATCCCTTGACATACATAAAAATATTTTTAAATTATTTGAAAATTTGGAAACTTGTGAATTCTTTTGAAATTTCTTAAAAATCCCTTAAAAGCTGCAGTTGGCAGCTGTGATCTCAATTTTTTTTAAAAACCTATGTGGGAAAGGTGATCTACAATAACACACAGAAAACTTACAATAACAACTATTTATTTATAGGTAGTAATGCTGAATTACATGAGTACACTTTGTGTCTCGATACTATCTCGTACAACTTATACAATCACGGAATCACAATTTCATGGACCGACGAAAGTGACCCCGCACCTCTAGCCATTCCCCTCAATACATAAGCGCATCTACCCCTTGTCACCTCGAGCCTTCTTTCGTCAAACCAACCCTAAAACCGCGATTCACAAAGTTTCCGAGTCTTTTCGATTCTTCTTCAACCCTCGAATTTTCGGCACCTCGAAGAAGAAACGAAAACCGATGGGACAAAAGCTTTCTTTCCCCTCGGCGATTGACCTTTCCATGCATGGAAAATAGTACGATATACTCCGTAGTTTGTGTTTATAGGCGTGTTGCTGTGATTTTTTGTGTGTACATGTGTGATGATGGCAAATACGGATCAGCTATCGGTGGTTAAATTCTCGACTCTACGGTTAACTTCTTTTAATAGACTTAGCCAGTAGCTAGACACTATGATTATGTGAACTTTACAACACAAGAAACTTACGGGTAAAAGACTTTGTACATGGATCTTACATACGCAATCACCTCCGATTAATATTTTTCGTGGAAAATCACTGCTGTTTCTTTTTTCCAATAATCCCCCCCTTCCCGATTTTTTTTTATTGCAGATATATTTGTCTAAACACGAAAATATTTCATCCGAGGGATCGTACATAATACGTAAATCGTAACGCGAGACACACGCACATGGATTAGACTTACTCGGTCGGTAAATAACTAAGTTGTTATTTATATAAATAAAGTGTTAGGTTCAAGACGCTAAAAGTCATCCGTCATTTCTATAATACAATTTTCGAGAATCTCGATTCGAACGACGTCACCTCAGCTTGCAAGGGGACGATTTGCTTTGGATGCTACAAAAGCTCTAATAGGAAGATCGAATCCTCTCCTCGCAACCATATCTCCAGAACGAAAGTTGTAGTTTCATTTTAAAAGAGAAATCAAGTTTTTAAATCATTAGATCATTTAGATAATTCTAGATCATCGTGGATAAACTTTCGAGGGGATTTAGACCGGGGATGAAATACACGGCCCGACCGGGCCCCGATCAGAAATCGGGTTTACAGATCCGAGCCCGGCCGGGACGTGTATATCATCACTGATCTGAGCCAGGTTTGGAAATTTCTGCGCGGGTTTAATTATAGTTTATAAATTTCTTAATTGTAAAATTGCACAATTGGATACCTGATCACAGGTTGCCTGTTAGATCAGAAAGAGATCTGAAGAAATAAATATTTCCGACCTGAAGTACCAACTAAAATTAAATTTCGATTTTTCGTCACTACAATGTTCGTTAATGGAGAAAGAGGCGCGGTGACGATTGGCCGATCGTTTTTCTCATTCGGTAATAATTCGAACGAGCGGCCTGTCGTTCTCTTAAAATTAATAATTAACTAGTTACTCGCTCATTATAGGATAGGTATGTCTCTAGGAACGCATGCACGCCTCGCACGCACTCTCAAACAGTCTTTATAAATATCTCTTTTATCGCTTCGCCCCTTTTCCTCTTATCTATTTCGCTTCCTTTCTCTATATTTTTAACGCGTATGTATACATGTATATATAGTACGATTCCGAAAGACGATTTCTCGAATGAAGGGAGGCGAAGCACTTGTTCATTTGGCAGTAAAAGTCCTCTTTCTTTTTACTTTACCTATGGCCACGTGACTGAACGCTTTCCGAGCGTTTAAGGTACGCTGAAAAGATTTCAGCGATTCCTCGTATTTGGGGACGCGAAAACAGGGAAGGACGAAACACGAGGAATCGCGGAATCGGTCGTGATGGATCTTATATGCATCGTTGATATGTCTCCATCTAATGACTCTACAGTTCAACCAGGAGTTTCACTCCACAGTTCTTCTCCGCTCTTCAAGTAAAAGATTCTGACGCACGAGACGAGATTTAAGTTCTCGAGTCACGACCTACGACTTCTTAAGTGCAGGGTATAATGCGCGATGGCAATAATTCCTTAATTCTGTTTTCATGATGCAACCCAAAGGATCATTCGTGCCTTGTGCATGAGGTGTAATCGCTTCGCCACTGGAAGTCTATAATTTGTTCGCGATTTTTACTTAAAGTTCTAGTTCGCAACAATCTTCTTCACGAAACACTCGCACGAACATTATATCACTGAAAGCAACTATCCCGGCTCTTCCTTGTCAATTTTCTTATTCTTCTGCTTGAAAAAGCTTCCGAAGAATCACTTAGTACTACCCCAGCTTGTTCGATTTCTGGGATTTCAGCCTTTGGTCGAGTTACTCGGCATCGATGTAGCAGTTTTGACAATGCGCAATAGAGTTTACCGCGCGTCTTCCAACTTTCTCTAGGTGGCACTAGTAAACAGAACGGAGTTTTTGTAGTAACCCGCACGGGAATCTGTAACAGAAATAATTAAGTGGATTATATTGAGAATTCAATATTATTTTAGACAAGGGGGATGGCTTTTGATTGGAAAGAGGAAGAGGTGTTGGAAAGGAGAAGGTGAGTCGGAAAGGAGAGAATGGATTTTGGTTGGAAAGGGGAGGGAATTTTGGTTGGAATGGGGAAAAGAAGTTTTAGTTTAAGGGGGGGGGGGGGCAGTACCTTTACAATTTTCAAAAAATCGATTTTTTTTGTCTCATATTTCGAAAATACTTTAAAAAGATTGAAATTATTATACAAGGATAGATATGGATATTAAGGAATGAAAAGGATAGGGTTGGTAGTATACTTCAGGAGAGATAGAAAGGGATTGAAATGATTATACAACGATAGATATGGATAGAAAGATAAGGAATGAAAAGAATAGGCTTCCTAATTCCGTGTGGAAATCTTCCCAATTAAGCCCAATTATTATTTGGGCGCCAATCTGGGCCCAATTGGGCAACCCCATTTGTAAAAAAAATCTTCAAAAATAGTAGTTTTATTAGTAAAATAATATTTTAGTTGTAATTTTGAAAGTGTCTCGTGACTAATTCTGATGAATGTTTAATAATTTATCTTATTTAAATTCATTGGGCATTAAGTAGGGTAACCCAATTTTGGGCATAAGCACTACTCAGCGTTACAGGCCAGATCAGAACCCAATTAGTTGTTGGGGTGTGGTCGGGGAGCCTAATTGGGCCCCCATTGGCAGTTGGGCAACTCACCTGGGGCCCATTTAGGCCCCAACCGGCTTTTCCACATGGGATAGATTGTAAAAAGGATAGAAAAAGATTGAGATGATTTAGTTAAGGATAGACATGGATAGAAAGGTAATGATTGAAATAGATAGATTTGGTAGTATACTATTAGATTGTAAAAGAGATAGGTAAGGATTCAAATGATTAGAGAAAGAATAGACATGGATAGGAAATTAGGGACTGAAAAAGATAGGCGCGGCAGTATATTGCAAAAGGGATAGAAAAAGATTGGTGTGGATAGGTCGGGAATAAGGAAAGATTGGCGTGGATAGGTGGAGGACAGAAAATGATTGGTGGAGATAGATAGAGGATACAGAAAGATAGAAAGATTGAGATTCAAAAGGAAAGAGGTTATTGTAGATTAAAAAAGAGATAGAAATAGATTGGCATGGATAGAGAAGGCTACATTTGGATACATTTTCCTTTCTATTTTAATCGTGAAGATTAAAAAAGATTCAAATAGATAGACTATTTTCTTACTTCCAACAGGGATGGAAAAAGGAGGGGAGTTTAAGTTGGAAAGGGGAAGGTGTTTTTAGTTCGAAGGTGGGAGGAGGGGTTAATCAATGGGAGAAAGAAGCTTTGATTTTTTGTGGGGGAATTATACATTATTATCTAAGTAACTAGTGTTTTTCAAATATTTCTCAATTAGGGGAATGTTGACCTGATCTTGGAAGCACTAATGAAGAGGTGTAAAGAGAGCAAGACGGTGGGGTGGGAAGGAATGATCACGACTTGTGCCGGTCTGAGGGACTGGTTGGGTCATTCAGCGATCGTTCGTTTATTCGGAAGAGACTGGAAGAGGCGCCGCTCACTAATTATATCGCTGGCTGCCTATGTTAGAGACACGAGTGAGAGAAACAGATATATAGGCGAAGAACAAGAATAAAGAAGAGAGTGATGAGTCTTAAATGCAAAGAGAGTGAGAGAGAGGGGGGAGGAGAGACAAAAGAGAAGAGGGTGGTAGCTATCTTCGAGAAACCAAGTAGACGACCTGGTGAATTGGGGCCAGCCGAGTCATTCCGAGCCGCCCTCGTATGGCCTTTGAGATCGAGCCGCCTTTCGGCTTTTTATCGAACTGTCGCTTATGATTGAAAAAGACTACATTAATAGTCCCCTGATTCGGTGCACTATCCCTTTCCTTCTCTTCCCGTTCGTTCTTTCAATCCTTTTCTTTTTTTCTTCTCCAGAGATTGTAGGATCGAAAGTCCAATTTTTTGCTCGAGATCTCTTAAGTAACTCTGCCTTATTGAAACGCCTGTTTGGGTGATTTTGCAACATTTTGTCTTCTCGACAACAAATTGCTTGAGGATTTACCTTTATTTACCGAAAGCTCGTTTTAGATTTTTGCTTACGTCTTTATAAAATACCATCGAATTTGGAAATACCGTGGACCACTTAACCCGAGATCGTGCTCTTGAGAGAGAAACGATTATTTACATGCAGCGGCTTGGCGGGCAGGCGCCACGTTGAAATCGCGCCCTCGATAGCTTTTTGCCGGTAAAAGTTTGGCCGCTCTTTGCAAGTTTCCGGGGCGGACCAAGTTTCGAATCTGCCGATGGTAGTGCCGCTGACGCCGCTGCAAGAAATCCGCCGGGCGCAACCAGCCCCTCATTCTCTCCCTCTGCCGAGTTTCTAATTAAAGATCGAAGTTTATTCGAGACCGTATAAGAAACTGCGACTGGCCTGACGCTAACACAAGTACACGCGAAGGCGGATGTAGATGTGAAGTTTCTACTTCGATGGCATTTTAGAGACTCCCTCTCACCACTCCTTCTTCGAAAACTTCCGCAAGTTTTCCGAATGTAAGACATTACCACCACCCTTTTGTTCGCGCGACATTAAATCGTTAGATCGTTAGGGACAGTACTTGAAAAAGTTTCAATCGACGCACCTTGAAGAGGAGACTTGACCTGGTCCCTCTCGGAGGTCTGGTGCTGACGTGTCTTTCTCTCCAGTTCGTACTCCGCCAGTGATTCTGCAAAAAAAAAAAGAAGAAAAAAACTTCAAAGTTGGCGTTATCAACATGCGTTTTGGTTGATAAAAAAAAATACTTTTTTTAAGTATCAAATACTCTAAACTATTTCACAACCCTTTTTTTTAATAAGTAATGTTTTTGAACAATTAATTACATTTGTTGGTGTATTTAAAGTTATTCTCTAAAACGCAGGGTAAATATTAAATGTGTTACTAAAAAGTAGGTAGGACGGTATTAATGATCTCTGTAGTAACTTTATTTCATTGAATTAAAGTTCCGACCCTTTTCCTTGAATATTACCTCATGATTATCAAAATACCCAATCTGCCTGCTTACTCTAAGCTCAATCCTTAATTCATTTAGAACCCCTTTTGCCAAGAGAGCTTGTTTTCGACGACGAGGATTATCACCATCACGAGTATTTTAATAAACTGACGGTGAAAGATGAGATCATTTAGCTCTTGAATGTTCAGGTTGTTCAATACAACTCACCGCGATGGTGCTGTAGTAAAGATCTTTCCAGTGTAGGTTGTAGTCCAGAGATTGGTCAAATGGTCACTGGTCAGTTCACAGCCAGATTGATCTTAATTCCAGCCCCATCGCGGTAGTCTCTTTAATTTTCTAAATCACTGTCCTCTCCTAAAATCATACTGAAATAGTAGGACGAATCTCATTTTTATAGTACTAGCAACTATTCGTTCTACTATTCAAAGCAACTATTCAAAAAGTTCTCGTTTTTGCACTCCTTTTGCTGAAAAGATTCAGAGGATTCGAAACAATTTCAAATCAAAAGATTTTAAAATGTTTTAATGGATTTTAAAAGTATGAAAAATAATTTAGAATTTTTAATATTTGAAATATAAAAACTTGTAATTCCTTGTCTAATTTCAGGAATCTCAATAAGTCTCATAAAATTCCTTAAAATCCCTATAACATCCTAAAAAATCTAGGGAAGTTTCTTTAAATTTCGTAACATCACTTGATATTCTTTTATTTTCCTTAAAATTCCACAAAATATCGTCAAATTCCTTAAAATTTCTGTAAATCTGAATAAATTTCGTATTTCTTTGAAATACCGTGAAATCCCTTAGTAGGGAACGCATCGAAAAGTGCGGAACTACTTGCGAAAATAAAGACACCAACCAGAACGAGTAGAGGTGCAAACACTGTGGTTGTAAGAACCACAAGACCATAGCCAAGAGCATGTGGTTGTGGCAACTATTTCATGTTGCTCTTAGAACACACGTAAAAGTTGTCTCAATTAAAAACTCGGTCAAGACAACAATATTTTACACAACTATAAAATTATAGTTTCTGTACTCATATCATTTTTTTCCGTGTTGTAATCACACGTGGGATGGAAAAGACAGGAGTAACGCAACTTGGTTCGCCGGCGCGTGAAAGTACGAAGGATGAAACGAAGCAGTAATTAGTGGAGAACCACCCCCGCCTTGGTAAAAGGGGGTTGAAAGGGATGAGCGGGATAACAGGCGAAGGCAGGCGTGAACGGGATCGGGGTACGACTGCGAGTTTGCTCACTGAATTCCACAAGGATTAGGGTGAAAACTGGAAAATGTCCCTTTAATGATATTACCCCGAATTAATCGGCTCGCGTAGATACACTCGGTTGACCTTTGCTGTGCAACTCGTTACTTCAGGTGAGTTGCTATTAAGGAAGAGCGGATCAAGATCTGCGAAGTTCCGTGTTCTGTTATTGCAATCTGAATAGTGAATAGGGAATAGTGAATAGAGATAATATTTATACATAATGAGTATAGTGAGTAGTCAAGGGAGGAAGATCGAGATTATCACGATTAGTGATGACTTGATGAGGGAAGGAGACAAACAGGGAATTCTGCTTCGGACTGAAGGGTGTAGAGATCGGATCGAAAAGCGTGAAATGGCGCCTCCTTAGGCAAAGACCAATGGTAAAATCCAATTGCGAAGCCATTAAGCAATGGTTAACTGGCAGAGCCTGGAGAAACGGCTGCGCCGTAACTAGACGGGACCGAGATTCCATTATGCTTTGAGCAACAATAGCTGAGGGCTGTTTCGTGGTACGTGGGTGTGAATCGTGATTTCGTCAGTGCGTTCGTACGCTCGTCACAATGTTTGCGTTTCACTGAGCCAAATTACCTTTCGCGCCCTTATCCACGCGCCGGGTGTTTCATCCCTTTGATATCCAAATGACAATTTAACTGCTCAAGATATGCTATTTCGGCATGTTACGTAGAGAGAAACATTTCCAGATGAAAAACGAGGACAGAGGCTTTCGAATCTCCAGCGCTCTTAATTGAGAAAAGAAAAAATCGGGCTTAAAAGTTTTTTTTTTTTATATTTCGTTTTCTATTATAATCCTTTTTGTGCCTAGTAAACGAAAGACCGAATGCAACTTATAAATTTTACACACTCATTGGCTGATATCTTCAAAGTGAAATCACGTTTCTTGAAAATGATGCATCCCGAATCAGCAGCAACGAGCATAAAAAGTTTGGATTCGCCTCTTTGCGAATCGTAATACTGTAGAGAAGTGAAGTTCAGAGCGTATAAGACGCACGGCACGCTCGTCAAAGAGGATCAAGACTAATAGTTTCGCTACCGTCTTACACACCCTGACAAATCGAGCGGACAATGAAAACAATTTCGGACCGGTTCGAACGAGACTTTCAGAACTAAACGGTTGGTATTGTCAGGAGAAGATGTTGGATCCCGTCGATTTTTTGGGGTGGACAGAGCCCTCGCCTCAGAACGAGCTCCGTAGTATGACTTCGCGTTTATCTGCAGGTAATTAACTTGGACACAATGCACTGTGAGGAAGGCAAGTTGCTTCGGAAGGTGAAGAAGAAGAAGAAGACTGCAACGGCGATGAGGAAGAACAAAACGATCAGAAAAAGAACCATGCCAGATAGCTCTTCGTGAGCCTTGAGATCGTCAGGAAAATGTGTAGCATTGTGATGCGATGCAGACGGCGGCTGAAAAGCACTCAATAATTCCTTTCACCCTTAACCTGACTTTTACCGTTTTTAACTCTCCTCTCTCTACTCTTCTCTACTCATTTTAAGTGAATTTAAGACATTTCGAGGAATTAATTCTAATGTAGAGGAAATTAAATGAAATCACCTAAAATTCCATAAAACTACTTGAAATTCTGTAAAATGTTTTAAATCATTCAATGAACACTTTGCTTGGTCCTAGAGGATCTCTTAAATAATTTGAACTCAAAACATCTAAACTTCTTTACAGATCCATTTAAAAAAACATATTTTGCACATTATTGTCAGAAATGTACGGCTAATTAATTTAACCAATCTCTATTCAAAATTTATTATTCCTTTCGCCCATTTCTTTCTGAATCTTTCCAACTCTCCATTTGCAGAGGGCAACTTTTCGATTGACTTCCACCCACATCCATTCACTTGGAAACGAAAAAAGGAATTCAGACACGGGAGTGTCTGGAGATAAAATGATATTCCCACCTCCCGGAGGCGCGATTTTTCTATAGACCCGTAAAAGAAAAGGAAAATTCGAGAGAGAGAAAAGTAGAAAGAGACCCGAATATGGGAGGGGAAAGAGGATCGGCGCCTGCGGAAATTTGAAATTATAAGACAGGGATTCGAAAGCGAGAGGGCACGCGAGTGCGTTCTTCTCTTTTGCTTTTTGTGTCTCCGCTTCTGTGCCTTCTCGATTCATACAATTTCACGGTTGGCTTGACGCACGAGCGCTCGCGCGCCCCGTCGCCACTCTACTGTTTTGCATAAAGATCAGAGCATTAAAAACGCACGCTACACGAAATCAACCCTCAGGTGTCCTCGTTTCGCAGATCCCTCTACCCGCTTAGCTCGATCCCTTCCTGAGCATTCGGCCAATTACTGTTCTTCGATATGATACTTAAATTGCTTTTTTCATCCTTCGCAAAAAGTCCGTGTCTCTTTTAAGTGCCCTCGACGACGATTACGAGAAAACTGCTCTTATCTCAAACACATCCAAATCTCAACTTGTTAATCTGATCAGTTCTTCCCCGAAAGAAGTCAGACGTACTCCATCCTGTGAGTTTCAATCTCTAAAACAGAGTCGAGCATTATTCAATAGATAAACTATTTGAATGACCTAAGAATAAAAATTCCATTTGTATTTGTTCGCTCGTTAATAATTTCATCCGTTGTTAAATTATTTTTTACTAGCCATATTATATTGAAGGAATGCGAAGAAATCTTATTTAATGTGAAGAAATAATTTTTTTTCAATTAAATAAAATTTCTTTGAATTAAACAAACTTTGTTTAATTCAAATAAATTTTTACTTTCACCCCATGCCAATGATATGTTTGTTTGATTCAAAAAAACTTTTTTCTGAGTGTATCAAGTTTGTAAATAACGAATAAATGAATAACGAAGACAGGAATAAGGAATAAATAAAAAAATCGAATGCGATGTCACTCGAATAGAATTTACTCCTTATTCGCGATAAAAAGTTTCTCTTTTGTTTTTATTCGCTTAATCAAATTTGATTTTGCCCAACTTTGCTCTAAAATCTCCGACCGTCTGCAGCCGGATTTTTAATTAAAAACGCTCGCCTTTGCTCGGACATTTATCTAAGGGAGAGAAAAACTGCAGAAAAGCTTCCTTAATTGTATTTATCTCAAAAACAGATAGTGTTTCTTTTGCCCTGTAATAGTAACTTCTTGTTTTGAAAAAGCCATAAGTAAAATCGTGTCTGAATGAGAAAAGAAATTGGTTGACGAAATCGCACCTCGTAATCATCACACGACCCCAATATTAGTGCTCTCTTCTTCCTTTGCATACACCTTGGAACCCTCCTGCCATCACCACGTATAAATAGAGGCCCTATTCCGCTTCTAACCCGGCGGCTCGTTCACCGGAAAACCTCGTCGTGTCTCGCAAATATATTCCCGACGGTCGTGTGTACCAAGTAGGGGATGATGTGTTCCACCCCGGTTGCCGCTTCCTCAGTATAAGCTTTATATTGCTGGTACGCACGCGTTACAGTTTATCACTCTTGCGAGGTTATTGTCTTGTGCGTTGTAACTCCCAGCGTAATGCACAAGTATATACTCTATAACTATTGATGACAAACCACAATTCTTTCCAAATTTTTTAAATAAATGTAGTTAGCTAGATACACAGAAAATTCATCTTCCATTGGAATCCTTTTGAATCCATATCATTCCGGAATTTGTATCCGAACCAAGCAGTTTCATTCCGATATAATCCGAAATCAGACCAAGGATTCCTATCCGATTTAATTCGACCTAATCTGAAGTCGAATCAAGGATGCCAAAATCTTACTGAATCCAACCTAATCGAAGGTCAACCCAAAGTTTCTATCTGATTAAATCCGACTCGATCCGATTTTGAAGCAAGAATTCCTATCCGATTTAATCCGACCTAATCGGAAGTCGAAACAAGCATGACAATCCGACTGAATCCGATCTAATCCGATTTTAATATAAGGATGCCAAACAGACTGAATCTGATCTAATCCGAGGTGGAACCCAAGATTGGAAAGGATTCAAAATTGAATTAGATCGAAATGAAACTGTTTGGTTCAGATACAAATTCCGGAATGTTTCGGAAAATTTCGTATTGGTTCGGAATGAATTTCAACTCGAAACTTTCACTAGGGAACCCTCCGTTTTTCATTTACATACATATAAAGTGACTATATTTGAAACCCTCAAATGCAGGATGCTGACGGTACAATTATGATGCAATAACTAAGAAACTAAAAAAAAGGGTAATTCCTCGGCCGCAGTGCCTTCCAAGGAGAAAAAAGACCCTTTTGCGGGACTTACAGGACACACTGCTGAAATGCGGGACTGTCCTGTGAAATACTGGACGAATGGTCACTTTAGTTACATATACTAACTTTCTTTAGAGTGATTCTAAATCTGGAATATGTAGCCTGGCCCAACTTGACTTGACCCGAGCCGTCGGGGTCTTTGTTAAAAATGTGCACATCCCTAATTACCAGTAAATTTCGAACTGAAGATGAAACTTCGATATTTGGAAGAAATATAGTATCTCATGACACCTTGGCGGCTCTTTGCAACAATTTCAATTTCAATGTACTTTGAGAAGCCCGCCTGGCGATTTAGAATGATTGCGGTCGCGAGGTGGCTGCCACGTCTGGTATGTGCATGTGGAGACGATAATTTTTCTTCCTCTTTGTCCCACGATCTTGATCGTTTTATCCTTCTCGCTGCTACGTGTACCTGCATGAGAGGTTTCTCAATTCTCATGCACGAGAAACAGAGAAGAGAGAGAGAATAAGCGAGTGAGTAGGGGGGGGGGGAGGAAGTACGAGAGTAGGGGCCGCGAGGGACGCGAGAGACGTTATGGTCGCTGCGAAATTATTGCATATAGTCTGAATATTAAAGCGTGGCGGAGTGCTTCGTCGTACTCAGGGTGGATCGTGGACGTGGAGGAATCACAAGAGGGAGGAGAAGAGAGTAGAGAGTACAGAGTGAAGACGAAGGAGAGAGGACTGGTAACGCCACGGAGAGCTACGGTGGCCGCCGGGGAAATTACGGTTTCTTCCTTATACTTGCGAGAGAGATATACATAAGCTTTGCATTACCTACAGTGGTGTTCGAATTTTTATCAAGGCTGAAATATAGAGCACACGGCTTGTCGAAAAGATTTTATGAATATCGTTGTATACACTGGAAGACGTCTTACTTGCAGAAAATTTCTCGTCCCATATTTTATGTTCGCCCAGCGAATAAGGCAATAAGGAAATGAACAATTTAAACATGAACAATTTAAAGATGCACCATTTAAAGATTTAACGTCACACGGAAAAAATGGAGCACTACTACATGTACTCAGCAAAAGTATTCAAATCTTCGCAGAACTGATGTCGCTTTCTAGAAAATTTATGAAATCCATTCATGTTGGAGTACCGTTCATTCCGGTATTCATGAGCGGAATTACACAATTTAAAGAAACAATGCTTTCTCTTGATGCAGATTGACAGAGAGGCTCTTCCTGAATACCTAAAGCGTAATGCTACACAGCAGTTAACTTTTCCTTAAAGTGGCAGTTACTACAAGGGTTATCATAACATGCTCCCTTGAGGGACTTGAAAGAGAAACTAGTTGGCATCTTGGCTATGTCGAAATTGGAGTGGAAGCCAGAGAGAGAGAATCACTCCTCGTATAGAATGCATGACTGGAAGACGGTGGCTCAGAGGTCCCCTCGCAAGAACGTAAGTACCTACCTTGGACGACGTTACCCCCCTCGCTCTGCACCCACGACTCCCCTGCCCCCGACTAAATCTCCGTTGTTTATTGCAAATGGATTCCGCATCACGATGCCCGGGTGACTCTCGGGACCCTATTGAGGTACCTCCAGTTTCCTCACCAAGCAGGCATTCTCTCTTCCCCTCTCTCTCCTTCCTTGCCTCTTCGCAGGGTCGTTACTGCCGCTCGACGCGATTCCTCCCGTACGAGATCTTTCGAATAATTTACTTTTGGATTCGGTTATACGGCTCCACATAGATATAGGTATAGAGATACAGGTGTTCTCCGTAACGAGAATGTTAAGGGGTTATTACGAACTCGGTTGATTTTTCGATAAACTGGGCTCGAGCCAACTCAATCGGAAGATCTGAAAAATTGAGTGGGTTCTAATACGCGAATCCGATTATCTCCTAGGATTGTGCCCTGGACGGTTTGTGCACCCAGATCCTCCTTCTCGTTCGGTTGGACGATTAAAAAGGCGTGGGAATATCAAATCGGGTAGGACTCGAGCCAGGACGACGAGAGCGAGTGATTACTGACCTTGATAATTTTGCCAGAAGGCCTGACTGCCGATGAGATCCAGTCCACTGTAACCCCAACCTGGTTTTTCCGGCGTGGGTGGTTGTTGGGGTGGACGAGAAACTTGAGCTTCCCGGTATTGTTGTGCTTGTTGCTGCTGCTTCTGTTGTTGTTGCTGCTGCTGCTGCTGTTGAAGGGGTTGTTGGGAGCTTGGTTGCTGCTGAGTGCTTGATTGCTGAGACTGAGAATGTATCGAATTCTCCTCGGATGGTTCTACACTCGTCCTAGTTTCCGCCGTGACATTTTCTGAAAATTAATATAAACTTGTAAGAAGACAATTTACGCAGTTTTCTTCCGCATGGGGCTTCAACTTCTTCAAACGCTGTCATGAACCAAATTCAGATGGAGCTAGGTTATCGATAATAAGCAAAGCTATACGTATTCTATAAGAGCAGAGTTAGGATTGGCTTTAAGGTATGTTTTAAGAAAACATAAGTCGCGTCTCGCCTCTCGTTTGCTTTCGTGCCGTTTGATTTGAAATTAATATCGCGACTCTCTGGCACTGACAGGGTTAATCAGCAGCTACAGCGAAAACGGCAAGGAGGCACGTAACGTTATATC
Source organism: Synergus magnus (assembly GCA_032275165.1). NCBI lineage: Eukaryota > Metazoa > Arthropoda > Insecta > Hymenoptera > Cynipidae > Synergus > Synergus magnus. The sequence goes on along the minus strand of JAUESH010000043.1, from coordinate 18,010,797 downwards.
GAAATAAGAGATTTCACTTAAAGGGTTTCGTGTTTGAGTTTTGGTAGTGACAGGAAGGGTGGTTGCTGTTGGCGGATTGAGCCTGTTTCGAGTTGAAGCGAAGAACGTATTTAGGTATTTAAACACTGACGTAGAAGTAGGCATAACACACAAGCGTCGTGGAAGACTAAGAAAGATTTCATTGGTTGGTATAGAAGTCGGAGAGAAAAGGGGATCATAAGTAAGGAATCATATTCTGCTGGGTGTCAGACTGTTTATTCTCTCCCGATGAATTAATTAATGTATTCCGAGATTAAGGCTCCTGGCTCAGGGCTGTGATTCAATGCGAATCTCCAGAGACGACAGATCTTATTCTCAAAAGTAACACAAATTTCAGAGTTATAAATTGTAAAAATATTTTTGCATTAAGAATTTTTACCTGTGATTGCTTTGACTTGTTCTGTCGAGGCTCCCGTGGCCTTGAGTGCATCTTCCAACTGTGTGCGCCTTTTAACTTCAAGGTCCAGCTGATCTTGGAGTCGTCTTCTTGCTCTTCTCTCCTTTTTCAACCGCTTCTGGTAGACGACTGTAATAAAAGAGAAATATTTTTCTATACAGTGTAAGTAGCAAAAAAGGAATCTTGGATGGAAAAATTGAAGCTACCACTCTGTTGATTTTTTCAGCAAATATCTACATGAGACGCGTGCCAAGATCGTTACGCGAGGACAGTCGGTGGCCTATCTCGGTCCCCGGGTGGCGGACACCTGGCGAGACGAAGGTCCAAAGGAATTATCCTCGCCTACGTATCGTTTTACCACAGGGGGTTTCGCACCAAGTACTAGACGGGGGGGCTTCAAAAATGACGGGGCACCGTTCTAAGTGGGTTTTCAATCTTCACTCCCTTCACTGCTGCTGTTATCTGTCATTCGGATGTAGTGAAGAAATCAAATCTGGCTGGTAGTTAAGAAATCGAAGCTTCAACATCTAAAGACTGATCGATACTTTTGAATAAAATGGAATACAATAGAAAGTTTCGCTACGGAATTTGATAACATAAAATGGGTGAATTGTAAACAATCGAGCTTCTGGATCCTACATCCAGGTACCACCAAGATCTGTGTGGGGGTGCAATGCAGTAACAATACGTCGATACGGAGCGGGGGCGTACATTGTCTGCCGTTTCACTTTAGCCTCCCGCATCCCTCCTGCCACTCCGCCTGTCTCTATAACCATCTCTTTGCCTCCTTGCCAGCCGACTCTCTATCATTCCACCGTTCACTCGATTCAGCCGTGTTGATCGTGTGGTGCACGAACCGTATACCCAAACCCAAGCACGCATACTTTGAAACATATGGACACAACTGCAGCCGGATCTCTGTATATGTGACACATGTGTGCAGGGTTGGATGGCTCTTGTTTTCTTATGCATGCCACGATCAGTTTGATTGGCCGACGTCTCTCCTGCCCCCTCACAGTCGGCCCTTTTGAGCCGCTCTCCTTTTGCTCAGTTTAATTATTTTCCATCATTGTGAACCGGCGCGTCCGGCCATTGTACCTTCCGAGTTCGCTCCGCTATTTTTGACCGTGAAGAAGGTCTCGCAGATCTGCAACTTCGCTTTGTTGTCGATTTCTTTATCGCAAGTGTTCGCAATGATTCCTTTAAGAATACAAAGTATTGTCTGACTCTTGACGTATTCATTTTAGCTACTGATAAGCGAAAAAGGGGATACAATGGGCGCCTCATTCTACTGTAGTTAGTTGTCATTAATGAATAAATAAAATTAAGGGAGCGCAGATGCACTACACCCATTTCATGTTCCAACAGCAAGCTCTACTATATTCCCCTATGTAACAAGTTATTTTACTCTCTTTTCCTGTTTGTTGAATCTGTGACCTTGAGGTTCATGGAGGTCTGGTATCAAAGAGAATGCAGCAGTAGCAGTACACACGTATGATTTAAGATTAACTTTCTTGACAGGGAGACGGTAGCAAGGCGTAGGTGGCATGTCGCCCTAGGCGTCTTCACAATCCCGTCAAGTTGGTTTGCCCGAAGTAGATCTTCCATACCAACTCGGAAAAGAATCAAATTCCTTCAAATTCCTTCAAATTCCCCCATTATCCCAAATTTTACTAATCTCCTTTACTAACATTTTCAACAGTTCCCTAATTAGTCTCCCCCATTAGGATTTCACATGATTCTCAACCGTCTCTCACCTTCAAGGTAATATCTCGTCAAAGGTAGTACCTTCGGAGTTGTGCACCACTGTTATGTGATTGATTCCCGGCAGACAAGGCGCAGACAACCCCTTCGTCCCCCTTTTCCTCTTCTCTTAGACACAAACCTCCCTCCCACCCCACTTTCTCTATCTTTCTCACTCCTGTTAAATTCGCTTTCCATACTTCGTGCCCACTTTGGAGATGTTTGTCTCTGTCTTTGCTCTCTTACTCTCACTCCCTGAGTTGGTACTCCACCTCTCCGGTGTGCACCACGTCCCGTGTGGGGCAGCGAGGGTGAGGGGGGCCAAGGGTAGGGATAAACGGCGAATGGCGGGAGGGGTGGTGCGAAGGGGGCCGCGAACGCAACATTATGATGCAAAGATGGCGCGGTGGCGGCACCCTAGAATTAGCCCGAGCACTCGCCATTGGCCGCTCGGCAAACCACTCCTTCGGTAACAACCGACTGCATATGTTGCATACTATAAGGATACACGCGAACTGGCAAAGAATTGCCCGACTAGGTCGGCAAACCGATCGGCGAACTTCCACCTTCGGCCTCAATCCACAACACTTGTGATAGCAAATACGATCTTCTTTCTTTCATCCTCAATGAATACATCGAGGCTCAAATCTTCCAGCCTGTAAACTGTAAAATTAGGAAGGACCTCAGAAAATTAGAACAAGAATTTTCATCCAAATGATAGATAATCTGCGATGTAAGATTATACATCATTGTAACTATAAATCACATGATTTGTAACATAAATGATGATCAGATTCTTGATGAGCAGCTAACATCTTCATGTCCAGATACTCCTTTAATGAATAACAACAATTCCTGTATCATCAACAGATCTGGGACATATTATTAGTCCGCACTCTGAGTAGAGATGTTCTTGCTCTGATATATTCTTCAAGTCAACAGTTTTCCAGTCGAAGAGAGTCGAGTCCCTCCTCTTATTCTTTTTCCCTCTCGCACTCCACTTCTTTCAGTCATTCCATAGTTTTTGTCTTCAATCTAACAGGCGTGTAACTTCTTTAGGGCAAAACCCGGGAGTGGACTTCGGACGCTGGAAGTCGATACCTACATCAGTGGTGACCAAGTTAACAGAAGCCAAATTAATAACAGAAATTTTCATTTACCATTAGGAAAGAGTTGAAATTTCGAGCCAGATGCAAACGAATATAGTACCGATTTCTGGCACGTGAACTTATTGCATCAGTGGTTGTCAAATCGATGGATAACGATAGACAACGATGAATAACGGAAGCCAATTGTCGATTATTATCTGGATTGATTCGATGCTGGATCAAGATATAAACGGGGACAGCGTCGTCAAAAGGTTAAAAGAATCTGTGGTCATTTATGAAATCAGAGCCTATGAGTGGAGGAGGGTTGCTGGTCGTAGCAGATTGTAGATAGGCAAAGCAAACGTTCGTGGACCGGAGGAGAGGGGGACGTTGGTCCATTAGATAATGCAGTCAACGGAGAGCGGCCTCGCATCGGTCACGTCAAAATACATCAGCTACCGCTGTGCATTCACTCAGAAACCCTCTGACCACTCTCAGCGTGGACTCCCCACGTTGTATGCCCACCCTGCTTCTTGTTCTCCAGGACTTTTCTCTGGTCATCGATGTTGTACCAACCCAAAGATAGAATCAAAAGCAAGAACGTTTTCGGAAATCTTGAATTTAATCTGACACTTCCTTGGAAAAAGTCTCAAACTCGATCCATCTTGTTTAGGATTTAGTCTCCTAGATACGAAGAAGATTTACCATTGAAGATTTACCAGCTTTAGGATGAGAGACTAATAGCATCCAGAAACCCAAATATGATCCGGAAACAAACACTCTCAGTCCCTCAGTTGAAATTAATAATCAAATCGAATCAAGCGACCCGCGAAAACTAATATAGAGACCATCTTAGACCTCCAGCGGTATTGTATTTAATACGAGAGGGCGGAAGACTCGGTTCCAGCAATATGATTTACATTTTGAAGTTATATTGACCATTCCCGCCACCTGCAGCAACCCGCTTCTCCGCAACTCGCCTCGGGCGATGCTAAGAATGACCGGTTTCTTCGAGAAAATTAATAACGTCAGAGAGCCGTTGTCGTCGTTCAAGTTCGATAAATGAACGAGAGCGGTGAAGTCGATTCAGAAAAGTCTTTAAACTGAAACTTAGAAGCTTATACTTTCAAACTGGAAAATAAATTTGAAAATAACAAGAAAAAAAGATTTGTTATTTGTTCTTATTCAATTTGTTATTCTTCTTAGTATTGTTATGAAACCAAAGTGTTTCTCACCTAATGTGGACCTAATTGACCGGAATGTGGCTTGCAAAATTATCAATTAGCAACATCTAATAGGACATGAGTCGTATATCAAAATGTATCATTACAATTCATGGTTTGTGGTCAAACTATGTTGAGACGACCCTCTAATCACTGGCGCTACCCTGCTAGCCGTGTTATCTAGTTTTAAGGGTGTTCTTAGGCACCCACTAGAGAACCCGGCGCTGCGTAGCTCCGACGGACAGCATCTGTGCTCTACGGCTCTCAATATCCATACAAAGCTGTCTGCTGAATAATATTACACTTAAGCCGTACCACTCGGATGATTATAGTTGGAGCAACGTCGATAGTAGTTAGAGCGTATATCCTGTGCGAATGCTAATTCGGCCGACATTCTGCACGAAACGGATTTTCGATTCGACTTCTTGTACGTATAAGCAAAACGTCGCTCCCTCGGACACGCAAACCCATTTCGGGGCGACAATTTTCAACCCCGAAACCTTTTTCCTCTTGACAATATTCAAACACCACTTGGTCCATATGGAAATAGAGATCGGTCATCGAAATCCAGTTTGCCAGTGGAAATATTCACAAAAGGTCAGCCAAGCTTTATCCTCTTTTCCTTCATCCTTCCCTAAGACGACACTTTTTTTTACTTAAACTCTAAAGCTTCTCTTATTATTCTTAGATCCGCTTTCGAAATATGTAAAAACATTGCAAACTTCAGGAATATTTTCTTGTGTTTGGATAATGTTGAGTTTCTCTCGAATGATTTCAAAATATTGAGTTTCTCAATTATGTTCTTCACTGACAGAAACAAAATTATTGTTGCAAGTCGGAGACATGAGAAGATGATTTTGTATATATATATATATATCTAGAAGTGTATTGACAATTGAAGAAAACTATTAAAACGAGAAAGTAAGCTTTGGTACAGATTCTGTGTGGTCCTCAAGCGAAGGGGTGGATTTACTTCGCAGCAGATTTGCGACGCTTGAATTACGTGCCGGTAAAGCAATATGAAAATATTTACTCCCCGGGTGACCGTGGGTCATTCGAGATCCCTGATCTGGTTACCCCGTTTCTCTCGTACGCAGAAACGTAATAGCCAGGCCAGTAATCGGGATACAGTTGCAACGTTGAGATTTAGGAGATTTTCAAGTACTAATGAATACAGCATATGTATATATTTATTTGTTTATCCATTGGCAATAGATATATTTAAATTTTTAAAAAGCTACCGGGCATTGCCTAGGATTTTAAAAGATTTTAAGTAACTTTGCGGAACTTTAAGGGTTTAGTTTAACATTTCAAAAATAATATAAATATAATATAAATTTAAACTGCAGCTTTAACTCGCGAACAAATTAATGAATCGATTCGAAATTTTTAGGCTATACTCAGCACATGTTTTTACATATGTACCATCAACTAGGATTTTTTTAAGCCGATAAAAAATGCAAATTTGCAATGTAAAGAACTGACTTTTTTTTTTTAGCAAAACTCGACATTTTTTTTCAAAACGCCGCCATTTTGTCAATTTCGAATGTTTTTAAAATATCCTAGTTGATGGTACGCAGAATGTTATCTAGTTTAACGCGTTTTTTCATTTCAAGCACTCTGACGTCACAACTGCAGCCGTTTTGCTACTTTTTTTTATGGACCTCCAAGAAGTGGCTTATATCTCGACTATAACTCGATATTTCAACATGAAAAAATTTGTAGAACTACATTAAATGATGCTAAATACAGTCAAAAAATCCCATAACATTTGGTCGTATAGTTTTTTTTTTAATCCCAGAAAATCGACCCCATTTTCTAGAAACTAGTATAGCCCTTTAAGGGATTTTAAAGGTTCTAGTGTAATTTTAAAAGATTTTGACAATTTTCGTAGAATTTTATGGATTTTCATGCAATTTTAATAAATTTTGAGGAATTTCACGGGATTTTTGTGTTGTTTTGCTAGTATAATTAAAAGCTGATAAGAACTGATTGTTTACTTAAAAAGTGTGAAGGTTGGAAAAAAATCCGAAATAAATACGAGAATCTAGAACGACAAGAAAGGGAAGTAATCACGACCGCGTAAGAAGGCGCGAGGGAATCCGTATCTTTACACGCTTCTTTATCAGCAAGAGACAGCAGCAGTTTTGGGGATCCTGCAGTATAGAAAGCGTGTTTTATTGCCCGAAAACCGACAGATATCAGGATTATGTGATCCGAACGTCAGTACTGCATGTATTTGTGCGCACGGATACGCTAGGTGGTAGGAATGTGGTGACCGAGGGTGAATCCTAGAATGAGGGTTCCGCTCTTCAAGATTTCTCAGCAGGGAAAGTTCCCTTTTTTTCATATGAACGATCTGCAGAATCTTTTCAATCAGTATTTTCGGTATATTCTTTTAGGCATCGAACGTTTGGATTTCGTCTCGATCGCAGATGGATCCACCTTTTGAGAGCTTCAGGGGAATTGCTCAACTTTGCTTGCCTTATTTTCCTCCTCTTTTTGGGGACCATTAAAAAAAATAACCCAACATTAGATGCCCTGCATTTTATTTTATCGGTCCGAGCATGATTATGTCGATAACCATCTACCTGATATTTTTCTACTACGGTCATCGCCAACGAATATATAGATCAATTTATTATTCTTCTTCTATCCCCTTCATCTTTATAGATCCATAACTTTTTATTAAACAGAACTTTTGTTTCCCTCAACATAAGATATCTCCGTTATTAACGATCTGAGGAGTTTTTTTCCATCAAGTCGAAAACAACCTCATGATATTTCTAAAGTTGTTTACCATTTCAACTTATCAATTACGCTCTGACCTACTTTTTTCTACGTCTTTGTCAATCATTTATGCTTATGATAATTTTTCAAAATCTTATGTTAAAATATCTTAATCTTCAATAATTGGATTTTAGTCTCAAAAACAATCCTGTCATAAAAACTGTCTTGAAGTCCTTTAGGAGGGCAGAATAGGTGAAGAGACAATGTGGCTTCAGATTTCCAGATCGCGAGAATCCATTTTCGACATAATCGCAACCTCATTTTTATAATAGAATGGGATATGAAGAACACTGGTGAATTCCGTTCTTGTTATATATCCAGAGAATTATTTTTTCTGTCAAAGAGAATATTTTTTCTTTGAGTAAAAAATAAAACTCATGCTGTACGCTCCCATTACTCTTGTTTCTAGAAGAAGTATTTCCAGCAACGAAGCACGATATAATTTGATGTGGAATATTGATCGCATCAATACTCGATATGTAAGTCACGCATAGATTACGTGCGAGCATGACAACGAGCGCTCAATGTTTATTCAACTAAAAGCCGACGTTGGGTTTTTTCAACGCTCCCGCGTCGCACCCGCGTCTCCACCGCAACGGTTATCCGGAAGCGCCCTACTGTTTTCTTTCTCTTCGACATTCCATGTCAGCGACAAACCATATCTGACGACAGGATCGTTGAAATAATATATTCGTCGATGATATTTCATTTTTCCCCAGTTTCCCAGTAAATAAAAAAACAGAGATATATAGTAGAAGAGAAGGGAACCCCGCGTAGCGGAGACAACGAGTGTTTTAGCTTATCACGTTTATGCGCTTAATACCTTCTGTATAGGGTCCTTCCCTCGGGAAACATACGGGCGTTTAATGGTGATTTTTTGTCGTTACATGAGCGTTTTCACTTCGTTGCGATAGAACCGAGGGATATCTCGGTGCACCCTCTTCTTCGAGAATACAAAATTACTTTCAGCTCTGTTCTGTAGATATTACGAGCGTGATCAGATTGTCAACCAAGTTCGATCTGTCAAAGCAATACTCATCTCATATCTAAATATCTTTTAATGGTTCTGAATCAATCTGACACATTGTGAAAAAACATGTTTTTCGGGTTCAGGGCATCGCCAAACGTGGAAATTTGACAAAAACGGGGGGGGGGGGTTAAATTTTACACAAATCTAATACCTTCTCTGATGAGAACGTAAAAAGACGAGAGCTTAAATCGTTATTGCTCATTTCTTGTATTCTTTACTCAAATGCAACACTACTTTGTATACGCAGTGCACCTGCGAGCTCTATCGATCTCACTCTCACAAACGAAAACGACTAAGAATGTGAATATAACAACCTTTTCTAACATAAATTTCAAATTACCTCCCATGATCGTTGGAAACGGAGGAAACTGGAAGGAGACTCCCAAGATACGTCTGAAATTGTGTGCGCTTACGTCTTTGAATATCTTGGGAGGCTCACTAAAAAGGAAGAAAAGCGAAGAAGCATAGTGGGGGTGGAGGTTTGTACAGTGCAGGAATTAAATTCTTAAAGTTCCCTTCATGTATGTCGGAAAGTCGCATTCCAAGAGTCTCGGAGACCACCTTCCGTCCCGGTCTCTTCCCAGGGGAGCCAATATTAATTCCCATAAATTTCCTTTCAAAGAGTATGGATATCCCCACCATCAAGTTTTCTATTCTATCGTCCTGGAGAACTGTTTGGCTTTTAATCCGAGTATGCAAAGAAGGTTATTCTTCTCTATGAGAGGTGCTTTATAATATTCAAAGCTCGATTTTTCTTTCAATGAAAAAACCACATTTCAGTCACTAGTTCAAATTAGCGCGCTACGGGTGCTTTTGTTGTTACTTTTTATTTCAATAACCTCATTTTTATTTATTGGTAATATTTTATTAAAATTTATATACTATTTTTTGTATATTTTTTATCTGTCAGCGGAAACACAGGAGCTTTAATGAGGACAGACAAACCATCCTACTTTATTATTATTAACTAGCAATATTATACACGCGCGGGAAATATTGCATGGACAATCAATAATATCCAAACACAAAAAAGATACAAAATTACATGATTCCAATTTAAAATTCAATAATTTTAGGCTCCTCAAATAAACATTTTGTGGGATTTTAAATAGTTACGATAGAAATAAAATCTCCAAAAAAATAATAAAAAACAAAAACATCACTACAAACGAACGAACTAACGAACAAATTATAGTAAGATTACTATATGTAATTTTTATATTTTAATTGACAAACTCTACTCAACGTGAATATAAACAAATTGAATTGAGATGAGATGAATTTGAAAGAAAAAGTAAACTTTGGGGTACTCATGGACTCTCTTTGATTTGTAATTTTTTCTTTTTTCGATACATCCTACTGAGCCCTGATCCCTTTTTGTCAACTCGGTGCCGATTCCACAGAGAATTTTCTCAATGGTTTTAATGCGAGGACGGGAAGGAAACAGTCGAGATGGTTTAGAAGTGCGGCCTGGTTACGGAGAGCTACTTCAATTTCGCAGTGGGATCTTTTCATTTGTACTTCCATTCGTTCTAAGTAGCCAGTACTGCCGCAAAGCACGACTCGCCAGTGTTTATCCAATGTAATGGCTTGTGCGAGCATTGTACGAGTACAGCACTCACTGGGTTGCACTCGCTTCGAGATTCCCTTTCGGCATTCGTTTGTACCGCACTTTATCACACCCTGAGATTGCCGCATTAAACATCCAGCAAAGGGAATTTCAACCCTTGCACTACGAGCCCCGATTCACCCTAAGCGCTCAGTATGACCGACAAAGTTCCGTGAAAAGGATTCCCATTTGTGATCGGGAAGCCGACCCCTTTTCTTTACTACGTTTACGACTCGGAGTTTACTTTTCACCAACTGTATATTTCTTTCATTTTTTTTCTTGCAATTTTTTTCCCAGTCTCGTATTTTTCAAGATTCCTCTCATGAAAACAGATTTACTTGAATTAATACATATATATTTTTACTGCATTTACTTCTGTAACTCGATTAATTAGTTATTTCAATATTTTAACATTTTAATCCTAATAGTAATTACCAATGAAGACAGAAGCACAAATCCAAAATTCCACTCGCAGACTTTCTATAGTAGATGCGCAGTAGAGAAAGTATTTTAAGGTCAGACACGGTGTTAATTATTCTTCTACCAGTATAAAATCAACTTATTTGAATTGATTCTCACATTTATATTTACGCCAAAAGCTCGATTCAAATTGATATTGATTCGTATTTGAATTTTTGAGTAAATGCCGAGAAATTTAGTAGTCGCTTGATAAAATATGTCAAATTCCATGCGTTTATTAGAGCAGAGTTGACAACTGGGGAGGTGCAAAGATTGGATTTTTTCCATTGTTGGATGCTCATTATTCACTCCCCTCTATAATCTCGTTGACGTGTTTTGAAATGCAAGAAGTAAAGGAAAACGCATACAGGAGAGTACTATACAGTGTGGTGGCAGGTGGAAGACGAGGACCTCCCCGACCGCCGGTCGGCATCTTGCTCAGAATATCGAGTATTATGTTTCACACGCTTCATTCGAATGTACTCGATATTACCACCATAAGCTCGAAAATATATAAACGATCATTGAATATAAAACACAAGTGTACGTTAGTATGCAAATTGTCAGTACTGTCTTCAATGAATATATCATACAATTCTTTGAATTCAATGTCAATTAGAAATTGAATAATAATTACACATTTTGCAATTGAAGCATCGGCTAGAAAAACGTTGGATTTTAAATTAAAGCAATTTGTGTTCATCCAATTACGTTTTTCTTGCCGATACTTAAATTGCGTAAAATCTACGCTCCAAAAAATTACTTCAAATAACTAGCAAATTTTTTAAATCCCTTCCAATCTTTTTAATTATTTTAAAATCCTTAAACAAAAAACTTTAGTCTCCTAAGCTCGCAAGTAATTCTTTAAAATAATTTAAAATCTGTTGAAATTGTATACAATATTTGGAAATCCCTTAAAATCCCTTTGAATTTTTTTAAAATACTTATAAGACCCTTTGAAGTTCCTTAAAGTCACTTGAAATCTCTTAAAATCCCGAGCAACGTCGGGTAAATTTCTGCTAGTATTAAATAATATTCTAGTGCAAGTTGTGTAGTGTATTTTCGAAATTATGTTAATATAAAATTAATTCCCCCAGAAAGTCGACCTGGATCGATTATACGAACGTGTCTTGGTCTTGGAGACGCGGAATTAAAGGGGTAGCGAGCACGAGAGGACATCCCTTCGGTAATTGTCGGCAAATATTAATAACTGCGGCGGGCGACAGGGCGAGAGTGCGATTCAAAGACTGGGAAAAGCCCCGGTCGAGAGGGTAAACCTTGAACTGGTTATACTTAAGAGCAAATACATAATGCCTCGATGGTTTTGCGCGCTCTTCCGCGAAGGGAAAGGAACCATCATGGCGCTCGTGATTGAAATTTGGAAACTTGCTTTGACACAATTACTCGACTGTTCTACTACGAAGATATTAACTCGACCAACCCCGTCGAGTTCGCTTTCTCGCTTTCCAATGAGTGGAGCGAGGAAGATTTGTCGTTTCCACATCAGAGTCACGAGGGTAAGTCCCAACGCATCTACACTCGAAGAGGTGGAATAAGATCTGGGAACTAAAGCTAATAAGAAAATAAGAAGCTTTGTAACGATGCAAAATTCCAAGGATCTTCGCTAGAACGAAGCCTTGGCTGTGCGTTGCAAGAAGCCCTTGTCGAAGAAACGTTTCACCGGACTTATTCATCAATGATCTTCCCATGCTCGAAGTTTACGCTCAGCACCAACTGTCGTCACATCCGCTCAAACCTTAGAACCTCCATTCGTATTTGCGCAGTAAAAGAGATTTAAGAAATCCATTAATGGTTTAACTTTATCCCAAAAAATAAAAGCTTTATCCCAATTAAAAATTTTATCCCAATTAAAAAACTTGTGAAAAGTGACAAAAAAATATTCGGCGTCGAAGGATGACTGATATAACCTTTCAAGAGAACGTACGACGAAATTTGACGGCAGTTTTCACCACACACCTCCAGCATCGGGTGATCCATCATAAAATATGGACTCAAGCACGTCACCTTGTTAACGACTGAGTAATTACAATCAGCTGCAGTCAACTCGACCAGCGAACTTTATTATCAGAGCTTAAACATGTTTTTCTAATAATAATTTACCGAAAGAAGCTTGGCTCAAATAAAGGTGTAACACCTAAGGAGAATTGCCAGTTAATTCGGTGGACACGTGTTCTTTCAATGACATTGAGAAAATTGAGCAAGACTTGAAGGTGAGCACCACTTAGTTTTATTTGCAAAGATATCCGAGGAAAAGGAGGCGTCGGGAAGAAGTGGAACGTAGCCATTAGTTTATTGCTCTCGTCCCTTAGGAGGCTCTCTGGGCGGTCCCGCTGTGGTATAAATGAACGAATATTATACGCCAACGACTCAATCCCATAACACCTTCCGGTCTACGCACACCACGTTGCTAGAAACGCTAGCCGTCTATCTTGTGAACCTATCTATCTTCAATGGACGTATAACGAATGTGTATGCGTCTCCATTACAGTATAATAAATGTCTATATATATCTATATATATACCGTGGACAGCGGATGAGCTCCAGAACCACCTTGCACTAAATTTTCGTTAAATCCGATTTTCGATTCCGTGACCAATGTTCGTTTAGTTCTCCGCAATCCCCACCTTGAAATAAAACTTCGATTAGGGGATGAATTGAAATATCAAAAAAACAACTACCAACAGTTTGCTGGTTTTATCCCATTCCCAGGTGAAAAAAATCCACCTGGAGTTCAGAAATTAGCAAATTTTGTTACTTATTACTTGTTCCTTTCGAAAAAAAATTACATAAATTAATCATAGAACAATAAATACCAGGTTATTTTACAAGGAAGCCTATTTTTTTCATATTCGGTAATATGATCTACAAAAGAAAATACGTAGGATGTAAAGGGTATTGATTAAATCGGTTAAGAGATTAATTCCCATATTTATAAAAGAGTAGAGAAGGAACAAAGCATCCTAATAAAAACGTCGGATAGTAAAGTATTAAAAAGATGAATGCGAATGCGCAGCAATACTTTTTAATTTAACATTTTTTTTTGCAATGTTCTGCATCATGAGATGCAGGACATTGTAGGTATTTAATTTAAAGGAAGTCTTGTTTAGTCCACGTGGACTTAATTCTTCCCTGGCCGATGCTCGAGGTGATGGAAACTCGATCCACGGTTCAAGTTGAAACTGGCTGTTCCAGCACAGAGGCGACTAGTACCTACTTCAGGGTTGGAAAACCCATCAACGCCCGTCTAAGAGAAAGAGAGGGTGTTTGGCGACTCAGATATCTGGCTCCTCTACTCCTTTGCTCCTTTGCTCCTTTACCCCTGTGACCCTTTCGAACTAGCCGGTCCGAGTTTCCTTCGTATAAAGCTCTCATGCATGGCTCGAGAGAGTAAGCTCCGCTTACTAAGTGCGTTTTGCATCTAAGACGCTCGGCGAGTTTAATTACGGGGCTTTGCGGATACTGGCGAGGATTACAACGTCGAATGGGACGTTATGGTGGTTATGTTACATGGTGGACTGCCAACTACCTACTACCGTTCAATGCTGCCCTCCAGCGGCTCCACGACGTAATGAAGTAAAAGAACACCTCGCCACGAGACCATGGAATGCGTATGGGACCTTCTGGCCTTTGTTAAACTTGTACTGTGTTGAAACATAGTTGTGCATCAAGTACAAGAACACTGAGATTGTTAGTCCGAAACTTACTATTTTTTGTTAAAATCAACATCAAACCTGGGACCAATTGCAAGATTACATGACGTCATACTTAAAAACAAATTACTGGGTTCCAAAATACATGTCAAAATCCGAAAAATAAAATGGCTGAATTTACCATTTAAAATAGTCAATATGCGCTCTGAATGCCTTTTTCTTGGAATTTAGTAAGTCTTACTATTTCCAATTATAATTTTTGTTATGAAAATTGTAAATCTTGCAATTTTCGTTGCAAAAGTTACAATTAACATTTCTTTTCATTTTCTTTTTTTCGTGAAGGCCAAATCCCAATAACTTGAAATCTCTTTAAGTTTCTTGAAATTCCTTAAAATTATTCAAAATGTATTTCAATCGCTATAATTTTTGAAATCATTCAAAATATTTTTAAATCCCTTAAAATCCCTCAGAACTTTTTGAAATCTCTTGAAGTATAACGAAATCTCTTCAAACTGATTGAAGTTCCTAAAAGTCACCTAAAAATTCTTTAAATCTCTTGTAAATCCTTAAACTCGTTTGAAATCCCTTAAAATTTATTAAAATTAAATATCGCTCGAATTCAACAATACCTGCAAATATGGCGTTGTAATCAATGCTAGTGGGACATAGCGCTGAGAAGTAGATTGCTTGCAGTTTCTTTCACAGAACCTTCTAAACACAGCCTCCCTTGCTGTGTTTAGCTTACTGAAAAAATGAGTAACTTGAGAGACGAGCATAAAGTGTTTTTCATAGAAACATTTTATGGGCGACAGAAATCGTTTGCTGCGGCAATTAGAGCGTTTCATACTAAGTATGAAAGACATATAGATGTCTCAAAGTGCGGTCAGAGACATCTTCCATACTTAGTATGAAACGCTCTAATTGCCGCAGAAAACGATTTCTGCCGCCCATAAAATGATTCTATGAGAAGCACTTTTTGTTCATCTCTCAAGTTATTCATTGTTTCAGTAAGTTAAACACAGCAAAGAAGGCTATAGAAAGAAACCGCAGAAAGTATTTTTTTAGCGTTGTGTGCCACATTTTTTACATGTATTTTGGAACATCTGGAATGGCTGTTCATGCAATCTGTTACTACTTAAAAGCATGATTCGCGGAGTCGGCTTCCAAAAATCTTACTCTCTTTCACTCTCTTTAAATAAGTATTGCAGAGAGTGGTCTTAATTTGTAAGTTGATTGAGTACCTCGCTCCTTGGTTGAAAAGTGGAGTAACTCGTTGACCACAAGGTAGACCGGAGTGAATGGCGGACATGTATGCTGGCACTTTGTACACGAATGTATAAGATCGTGTCTCGCATCGTGCAGTGTATCATCCCAGGGCGCGCCACGTGTCCAAGTTGGTTTATTTCGCGGTACACGGTAGCAGGATATGCCAGAATGAGAGAGCATTCGCTTGCCTAGGAGCAAGAGTATAAAAGCCTCGCAGAAGGACGCTTTACAAAGGGTCTATCAAGCGTGGAGCAATGTTGATGGCCAGCGGATAGGCGATGCGGTGGCCAGTGCAATTTCGCCGCGCACCGCAGTCAGCTTCGTCGTTGGCGTTACGATTTTTACGACGTTCTCTTTACAACCGACAAAATGTAATTTTCTCTACGATATGTGTACAGACATTGGGGATAGGGAGAGAAAGACAGGGAAACGAAATCGTTTTGTCGCTTCGCAGAGTAACATCCACTTCTTGTCATCATTTTTTTATGACGTTCAGGTTTAATAGTTCTGTTTGTCGATGAAATAATGAATTATGTGTTTCAGTTTCCCATTAAACATAATCAATTCCATTCAGTCTAGCATTCTGCAGTTCAAAATATCGTTTTAGCCAAAGATCTGAGCACAGATAGAATTTTGTCACTAAGAGTAATCATATTTTGTCATCATTTAAATTGATAAAATGTTGATATCTCGCGAAAAGGATCAGCTGGGATTTTGATTCCTTCAGATTTTGAACCTTTAAATGATGTAGAAACTTCCTATGAAACCCGAGTTTGGATCCATTTTAGTCAAACTTCTTTCACCTCCAAGAACAGTATTTAATAGACTTTCGTATCCAAGATTAAGACACAAAGTTTCTGAATTTTTAAGCGACTGCTTTTTCCGAGTATATTGTAAAGCCAAGTTTTAACTAGAATAATCGCAGACTGTAACGGTAAGTTGTACGAGGGAATTGAATAACATGAGTTAATGGAAGAGTTTATTGGTCATGGCAAGTTTGATGATGGTCGGTCATAATTCGAACAGGATGCCAATAGTTAGCACACGCTGAAGATGGAAATTTTCACATGATTTGATGCTATACGGCATATTGGAGTTAAATGGAGGCTCCCGTTTTACGAGCGAATCTCCCAATAAGCACCTTTTTTCGTCAAAAGCCTTCGCCGACGCGGTTCGACTTTTCTGACGTCGGTAAGTCCTTGCAAAATATACCCCTCCCGCGGCCAGCAGCGAATTGAATTTGAGAATTTATCGTAGCGAGCTTCCGTTCTCTCCTGGCTGATGCGTAAAGAAGTCGGATTTACGAGGCGGTTACATCCCAAAGTGCCCTTGGAACGCGGTCGACGGTTAATTGGAAGACGGGACTAATCGGCGCCAACAAGATGAGAAAAACAGACGTCCTTTCAAAGTTTCAATGCATATGCTGATCGAAACATATCGACCTTTGGCCGGGTTTCTTTCTCCGGAAGCGGTTACTGAGCTTTGCGAACACGAAGGTGCGGTTTCAGAAAAACTCAATTGGAATGAGTTAGAACACTCTTGCAAAAGTGGTATCGACAAAGAGAGTGGAAAACTATCTTTAGCGGAAACATTGCGAGTGCATCAGCGATGCCAATGCAATGCGGCAGTTGCATCGGGTCGAGATAATTAGGTTTGAGTGCACTCTAGCCGCCGCAGTCGGTAACTCAGTTATCAGTGGACACCCCGCGCACAATGGCTATCACAGCGGCATCAAACATAACGCATCAATTAACGTGAACAATAACCAAGCTGTGAGAGTGAACGAGAGGGAATGAGGGTGTGGTTGGAAGAGAACAGAGGCAAAAGCAGGCAAAAGCGAGAGAGGTTACATGGTAGAGGCTGCAGAGGGTAGAGTCCTGGTCAATTCACTTGTTATTATTATTGTCGGTGAAAGTCGATTGCAACCCGATTTCTGCTATCCTGTGCTTCATTTAAATTCATCACGCATCCTGGATAAAACTAGACATTTCATATGATAGAGAAAAAAAACAGAATGTTTTCACAGTGTAGAGAAAAATGAAACAAATGTTGGGGATGATACTTGTTTGAATGATGGAAGTCAATTTCATAGAAATATTAGAAGGAGAAAAGCATTTTTGAAAAATTGGCAGGGTTGCGTTTCTGCGAAAGTGGAAACTTGACCGCAGTCACAATGGAATAATCTAGATGGCAGGATGAAACATTAATCTCTCCTGGTGGCAATATCGCACCGGTGATATTCGAGGCACGAGTATTATACGAGGCGATGTCATTAGTGCGCGGTCTGTGTCCAGGATCGTATCTGTTTGTATGTGTGTAGCAGCGCGCGTGTCGTAGGAGAAAGAGAGTGTGTGTGTGTGTGTGTGCGTGGTGGGCGAGGGTGCAGGTTGTCCTTGATTGTATGTGTACGAACGGTAGTATCGATATGCGGGACCGTGATAATCGATTGCCGCATTCCTCGAGATGGAGCGACGCGACGTTGCGCGCTTTGAATACGCCAGAGCCAACCAGAACGTGCACAACGCATACGAAGCCGATCTCTTCTGGCCCTAGAGGGCGACACACTGGAAATTGCTTTTTCATCTCTTCGTCCAGAATTCGTCACGAGCCTCCGGTCGCTTAATACTTCGATACGGCAGAGGATATACCGAAAAACAACTTAGAAAAGAAGAAAAGACCCTCGATCGTCCGTGATTCACAATTCTTGAGAAAGGAAAGCGAATTTAGTAGCAAATTCGATACAAGTTATAGTTTGATTAAAGTCTTATAAGGGCAAAATCATCAAGAAAGTATTTATTAATTGTAATATTGTAGTTGTGCAATAAATGGTTTTATGGTGGGAGAGAATTAAGACCTTGCTTCAAATTCACGATCTTGTTCTCGAAAGTGGGATTTGCCAGTTCAGTCAGTAGGAACGATAATGGTGGCTATTAACGAATAGAACGGGTGAGAAGGCACCTGAGCCCAAAATATCACCGCAATTAATGCAATTACAGTTTACAACTCCCTTCGCTCTAACATAAGGCCACGGGTATTATGAATTCAATAGTTAGTGTATGTAGACTAGGGTGTCTCATATATCTATAAGCATGGATGCGTTTCCGGTAAATGGGAATCCGAATGCTCCTCTCATTTGAGGACAGTATTCAAAGGAAACACGCCAGAAATACAGGAAATCGGTCGATCCATTTCAAGCGCTCGAAATTCAATTGACTTTGAATAAATTGACCTTGATTTGTCTATTTTTGAAACGGACATTGTATATCCTTTACCACTTGTACGAACAGAATGTGTCACACTTGAATTGCGAGCATTGTTAACTCATAATGCATTAATCACAAAGAGCGATGTATGTTTTTTCTGTAATAATTTTTCAATTAAGTTAATAATAACTATTTATATATATATATATAAAGCTGAATGTCTGTATGTATGTGTGTTCCGAATAGGCGTCCACACCCTTGAACCTACTGAAACCAAATTTTTCAGGGCGTCATAAATTATTCCAAACGATATTCAAAGGGCGAGATACAATGTTTACAGCTGCTTCATTAACCTAACTAATAATTTTCGAAATCTTATGAAATCTCTTAAAAATTTGTAAATCCTTGTGAACTCTTTTAAAAATCCTTTGAAATTCCTTAACATCAAAATGGTTCGGAGAATAATATTTATTTTTAAATTCCAGTATATATTCTCTGTATCTTAAACAACGGATCATGTAACCTGTACTTCCGGCCATGCATGGAATGCCCTGATCCCTGAGGTGCGTCGTAATTCCGGGGTGGAAATGTTTCCCTAAGAGAGGGCGAGGTTAAGGCACTTTCGGACCCCTTCATACCGGTAGTGGTGTTTGGCGGTTGTGGTCGATGTAATTACGGAAGGACCCCTTTAGCAGACTTACGCGAAACCGCGAACGTCTTAGCTGGCTGTCTTACGTTCTACATTCTCGCCCCTCAACGATCTGTGTAATTTTCGCCTTAGTCCCTACAGATGAGGTACACCAAGCCTCTGAATGTCATAATTGCTTTGGCCAAGAGAAATATTTTAGTACCAACGAAGGAAAGAGGCACCTCTGACAGTCCAAAGATTAGCCAACGATAAATATTAAAGCGACGCTAAATTGTTCAGAAGATGTAGATAGAAAGCGTCATAAACTCTGGGTTTGCAAATACTCCTCTCAAATGTCATTGCAGACATCAATGGTGTCAAAAGGCAGTGGGATCAAGTGATTATGGTTACGCCATCATCGTCATCGCGTTTGCCCACCGGGCTTTATTAAAGCGCCGATCACGGACAATCGGTTCAATGATTACAGCCAAAACATAATCGTTAACGCGTACGACCCATTAATGACGACGCGAACCATTCTCGATGCCAAATTGTTAGTGGCGAATGTGCGTGGTCTGTACGTATGTCACTTGTTCGTTCGCACGTGCTTCAACGACTATAATATACGCAAACCTATTGTAATGATGATGGTGATGATGATGCTTTTGAAATGGACTTCGATTACAGAATCCAAAAATGGTTTGCATATTTCAAAATATTTTCAAGTCAGTAAGGATTAGAAACGGTTACTACTCATTCTTTATAATGGAAACAACAGATGCATCTTTTATAACTTCGCTAATAATTAGAAACAAGCTTATGATCGTATTTCCAGCGACAAATGGAAGAGAAAGGGTAAGCCGACCTACTGCCAATAAGGGACGCATGCATAATAGAAAGCTTTGAATGGCAGTGGATGTACGACATGGGACTTCTGCAAGGGATAACGCTTTACGAGGATTCGTATTACAGACCCTCGCCTCGTTCGCTGTTTCTTCCTGCCAGGACTTTTCATTTCTACTTCGTTATTAAAACTTCTCAGATCTTCTTTGTGGTTGATGTTATCATCCTTGAATACCTTCTTTTACGATTGTAATTCCGGAGGAAGTTAAACTCAGAAAAAAAGGTTTTGAAAGATGCTCTTTCAATCTGAATTAGTTAAATCTTACTAATTAGTAGCTTCTTACTAATTCGAATAGTGCGAAGTCATTTGCTATAAATTAGTAATCAATTAATTACTATCCTCTGTAAAAAAAAGTGATGTAAGGAAATGTCTGTTTCAGTAGTCAAGTATATACAAGGCTACTAATTTAAGTAGTCAAATTCTTACTAATTCAAATTGAGAGAGTAGTATGACATTTTAGCTTTTTGTCCAAAGTTGCTCGTACTTCCTCATATAACACTGGCTAAAGGTAGAGTTGCAAAGGAGGAATATTATCTTGAGAACGAGAATATAACCGAGTATATTACCGACCATTGTGACCGAACGTTACCATTTGTTTTTGAATCGTAAATTCTGAGAAAAATTTACATGTGATAAGTAATAAATTCGACAAAAAATTAAAAATAGCTTTAATATAATTATTATAGTCTGTCTATAATAGAATGTTTATTCTATATCTATAGAGTTGTTACTTTACGATTTATCGATTTTACGTTACTATGCTTATTAATTTATGTAACTGTATTCAAATGTTTTACAACTGCATTTAAACGTAGAATTTTAAACATTCTAGAATGTTGAATCCAATTGTCCAAGAAAACTATAACATGTTCCATGTTGGACATTATAGGCATAATAAAAAGAAAAATATTTAACTGAATTTTGCGTTTGCATACTGTTTATAAAAGAAAGCATTATTAAGATATTCTCCGGAAGGAGAATATTCTGGGTAATATTCTCGAGAATATGACCAAATTTTATATGACCGAGAATTTTACATCTCTACTAAAAGGTATAACGACAACTGCAGTTAGCTAATGGATTTGTTTGATGGTTAGCTGGACACGAGGGATGGTAATAATGCGTTCACGAGCTTAAGTGACTCGATTCAAACGAAAGTGCTTCTATACATATGAACCATACCTTTTAAATTAAAGAGAGAATGCTTTAAAAGTGTAAAAAGTAAATGTAAAAAGTAGCCAGTAAAATATACATTTTTTAAGTACATATATAACAGGAAAAAGATCATAAAAAAGTTTTAAATATACGCGTTTCGTTTTTGCTTAGATTTTTAGTGTGCGTGAGAGAGTTTCAAGGACCTTCAGTCATAACATATACATACTCAATTGGAAATTATTTCGCTAGGCATAGTTGCGTTATATATTCACTTCAAACTAGTTTACCACTATGTATGAAGGGGGAAAGAGCGAAATTAAGCTGTGTAATTGGAACGGTAGACTAGTAGTCAAACGTTGTGGTGTCAGGATCACCACTTGAATAGGGTGACACTGCAGGTAATAACAGGTTATCGTTCAGTTATTTATTCACGCCTTCCGAAGCGCAATTTCTCGTAATTTGAGGTTTCGTTGTTACATGCACTGAAATCACTTTTAAATACCGAGAAGAAGATACTTTACAAAGGAAAATTGCTTCAACTCATCCATTAGACTGCAGTAATGTGTACTTATTCGTCAAGGTATTCTGAGAATAGGCGCCAAGATAATATCTTTTATGAAATGGATTATATTATTCAATATTTATTATGCATTTTTTTAATATAAGTATAATATACAAATTCTTGTACGAAATAAGATTAATTGTAAATCAGAATATCTACGGTTTTGCCACTCTTTCATCCGAAGAATGTAACTTTGCAGATGTTATACATAAAGGATTATATTATACATCTCTATAAAATTTATTAATGGTTATTCTTGAGAATTGAATTATGAGACAAATTGAGAAACACTGAGTTTAATTGGAAATTTTGTTAGTCAATTTCCTTCAGATTGTCTATTATTCTTTGTTTATATCTACATATACAAAACTTAATGTCTGTATGCGTGTTTCGAATAGGCATCCAAAGAATGTCCATCAGAACCAAATTTTCCAGGACGTCATTTTGTCTTGAGGATTTTTTTTTAATATTTTGAAAGTACTTGTGAATTTTTTCATTTTTTTCATCCTTTGGAATTCTTTAAAATCACTCATGAAATTCTTTAAAAGGAAATAAAACCCCTGAAAGTCACTTGAAATCTCTTAAAATCGCGGGCAAGGGCGGGTAAATTCTGCTAGTTTTAGATAAAAAAATGTATCGTTCAGATATTGTCTCGTGTTTGCAAGTACATTCATACGTTTATAGTTGCCTTCTAAGTAATCCGGACTATTTCATCTAAATTCCGACGAAATTTCCGCACCGTGGATCGTGCTCGATCGCAAGAGTATAAGTGTAAGGTATACATGCTGTAGTATACATATCAGGAACTCGCGTGGTATTTCTTACATGCTCTTTGTTTATTATCCCCTAGCAGCGTGGCATTATTATGAAATACGATTGGATGGGTATACATATATACCTATACCTATTCTCTCTTCTATGCGCCGCACGTTGAAAGGACACAGGTATTCTAAATATTTGACTCTTTGAAAAGCTACTGTTTATCATGAACCCCCTTTAACCTGTGTTTAGATAATTCCTTGGGGATAACAGTACATAAGAGAAAATTGTTTACATTTTGTCTAGTGCAACATGATATATAATATGAACAACACTGTCTATTTTTCTTGAATATTAATTTAAATTATCTTAAAATATCCTTTTGAAATTTTGTGAAATCTGTAGACTTATCACAAGGACTTTCCAATAATTTCTGAAAAATCTCTGCAAAATCGTTTGGAAAAGGAGAGAAAACTACTTAAATTAAAACAGTATTTAAAATTTGAAACGTTTCAATTTTTTATAATCATGCATAAAAGCAGAGCCCCATGAATATAGTTTCATTACATAAGTTATTCACCACTAGGGAAACTTCATCCGGGAAATCTGCAACAATATGCTTGCTGTGTTCGAGCGCTTCTTGTGGTAAGCTCGTGAATTTTATTTTTCTCTTCACATTTTTCGTTCGCTGCACGAAGCACTTCTTCCAACGCTTGGCAGAATGTTCTACACGTCTGCACCTTATCCAGGTAACCGAGAAATTCACCCCCTGGCGGAAAATAACTCGGGAGATTTTGTTGCGGAGTCTGACTAAAAGTAACAGTAGACTACAAAGTTGTCCTTAGAATTCTTCAAAGTCGTGACAAAGATTTGTAGAACTATTATAATTAAAACAAAGAAATACTAGTGATTCGATCTAAAGATATTATACATAATTTAAAAAAAAAATTCTACTGTAGGAAATTTCTTGCGAGTAAGTAATCTTATTCTTTCTTTTGTGTATGGTGGAAAATGAAGATGATTTTCTTGCACATATCAAAGTGAAAATAAGAGAATCGCGAAGTGATCTGAAAGAGACCTTCGCACCATGTTGTGCGACAGCGCGTGTTTACTTTGCATTTATTTTCATCGGTGATCACTGATTATCCATAACGTGAGGCAGTGAACGAGGCGTAGATAATACGCGGTGTTGGATGTGCGTCTATTTTTACGTAAGGGGTTGGTCTGTACCACAGAGACGAGCTACACAATGCATAAAAGCTGCCCGAGGCCCATCAGCGCATTAACAATTATATTACGGAAGCTCACTGTTATGCGCCAACGAATTCATACGCGTGCTGAGGTTACAAGCCTAAGGCAAAACTAGGGGGTGGAAGCTTGCAAAAATAAACATCCTAGAAGAAATTCTCAACCCACCCTCAAATCTTCCTCGCCGTCAGCGGTTCATTCATGATATTTCCAATGAAAGAGCATCAAATTTTACGAATTTTTCCAGGTATCATTTTGGCCATTCAAATATGGAATACGGAATTTTATAACCACCCCCCCCCATCCTCTCCCTCATTACAGCATTATTTAATAATTGTGAAACCCTATTTTTTGTACACATTTTAATGTTGAAATTATAA
>JAUESH010000043.1:17971232-17986542 GCA_032275165.1 Synergus magnus | reverse complement strand
GGATTTAAATAAATTTTAAAAGATTTGTTTAGAAATTTTAAGGGATTTTGCAGAATTTTTAGATACCAAAAGATTTTAAAAATAAATTTTGAGAGATTTGAACATTTTCTTAAAGCATCCCTTGAAATTTTGTTAAATCTTTTAAAGTCTTTTTATCCCTTTGAAAAAATTCCCTGACATTTCCAGGTTTTTCCAGGTATAAAAAAATTCCTTGACAATTCCAGGTTTTCTAGGTTTTCCAGGGTGGTTAGACACCCTGAGGAGTGAGGCATCCAGAAAATAGAAAAAAGCGTCATGAAAAAAGCTCTTGTTTGACGCTACATAATTTTTCTGTGATAAGCAGAGGATCGTATTCGCGAGGTTACGCAAGTACAAGGTGGGACTGATATAACAACGGTTGGACAGTGAATTTACGAAAGCTAGTGTGGTGGTTGTATGGCCAAGGAGAGAAGGGAAGGGGGTGTACCAAGTGAGTAGTCTAGGCAGGACTTAATTAAACAGCGAGCAAAGCCAGCTTAGTTCACAAAGTGACCACGGCAACTAGCAACCCCCCGCGAACAGCACCTGCCTGCCATATATGTATGGTTCCCCTAGATAGGAGTGAATACAGTCTTGTTATTGGGAACTGCCGTCACGATTTACAAGTTCCATCCCCGATAGCCAACCACTTCTGCAATTTATGTTAAACAGAAGAGGAAGATTCATTGTTTTCGAAGACATCAATGATTTTAAAATGATTAAAAATGATAAAAGGTCTGAAATTTACTGCTTACTGGCGAGACTCTGCTGAAGACGATCTTGATGTGCAGAAGTCCTCTTTTGGTAAAAAGTTAGTATTGCTTCCAAGATTGACTCGTTAATATTTTTCGAAAGCTAAAAGAAGCTTTAAGTTTAAAGTTGAAGCAATTTTTGCACGTTCGACCTGGCATCTGCAGAGAAATCTCCGGAGGTGGAAAACTAATTTTCAAAAGAGTAGACACATTGGCATCGGTGGATTTTGCGCGCGAGAGCACTTGGGTCACTTTGAAGCGAGTGTGAAAATCCCAGCTCGTTTATAAGCCGAGGAGGGTAAGCGGATAGCCAGGCATA
This sequence comes from Synergus magnus, assembly GCA_032275165.1. Lineage (NCBI taxonomy): Eukaryota > Metazoa > Arthropoda > Insecta > Hymenoptera > Cynipidae > Synergus > Synergus magnus. The sequence goes on along the minus strand of JAUESH010000043.1, from coordinate 17,985,453 downwards.
CCACATACGAGGTGACACGCACAAAATCCACCCCTTCTCGGCTTCTCGTTCACTGGTTTCGCGCAAGGATTCCTTTTGTGATCGTCAAATTTCTGACTACGTGTTGTGTTCTGATTCATTGAATCTTTGAGTGCCTACACACCGAGTGGGTCGCCTCTCGCCTCCTCTTCGTCGGTCGAGAGGCGAATAGAGTAGAAAGGTATGACGTTAAATAAAGTCAGCTTTCTGCTGTGGGCAAACATTAGGAAGCTTCAGTCGGTGCCAGAAAATGAGAGGGTTGAAGAGAGGAAACGAGAGGAAATCGAGAGAACTAGGGGTCGAAAACGGGGACTACGGTTTACCCCCTTTGTGGCAGTTTAGCGTTTCATGTCGTATTCCAACTCATTGGAAATTGAGGAATACAGAAGAGGCGCAAAGGGAAACAGCTTTGAGATAAAAAGAACGAGAGCCGTCGCGACGCGAAAATAAACCCCCAACAGAAGCTGGCCAACTACGTCAAAGGTGTCGCGTCTGCTAGCCGCTAACTCGCGTCAAGGGTTGTGAAAGACAGAAGGAGACAAGGGGATAGAGTTTGTCGTCCACGGTCGACTGGCACCTGTACAGTTTCTTTGACGAATTCTCTTTAGTCGACACCACCTCACTTTTTCCCCTAGCACTTTTCCTCCCGACGCGAAGGAGAGAATCTTCATGTTCGAGCTCTTCCTTTGCGCGACTTTATACTCAACCCCCGAGCTCTGAATGCGATTCTCCGCTTTACTTTTACCGAGAGTCAAATCTCATTTTGTCCTGAATCTCTTTTCTAGTCTCGTTCTCGAGACGTTGCGCGTTTGCGTTGGCGGCAATGGTTTAACGGGAGAGACGAACGCGCGAAAGTCCCTCGGGTCCCAATTACAGCGACACCCGATCCCGGCATTACCACCCAGTTAATTCAGGGGAAAAATCGTGTATAAATCTCGGTTGGCTGATCGTACGCTTTCAATTCCGTTTGTCACTGAGAGGAATACATAAAGGAAGAGGGATTGATAATCTGGATTCAAGTCCGGAGATTGGCATGTTCAACAATATACAGTTGCTCCTCAGGTTACATTTGCAAAACAATTTTTCCGTTCTAGGTTAAAATTAAAATTGCTGACCTAAATAAATCGACGTGCTAGCCTCTTGAAATTGTTTTCGCCTTGACTGAGTTTGTCAGTCCAGTCGCACTTAGAACAAAGGGGCAATTATAAAATGCAAGTGTGTAGGATAATTTGTCGTAAAGGGGTGCTGTCAATGCCTCGGTAAGAATATCAGACAGGTGCCACGTGTGAAAATGTAGTGGGGTCGTCGAGTGTGAAGGTTGCTTGCATCGAGTCTTGCAACAAACGGCTTTGCTAATTACAAGGAAGCCGCAACTTCATGTAAACCGGCATTAAAGGCAGCTGTCGGTTCCCATACTTTCGCGGTTTTGCTTTATCGAGCTTTTTCTTTCTGGTTTTCGGCCTCTTCCACGTGACATCAAAAATCCAATCTTTCTGCTATGTTCCAGAATTCAACCAGTCAAATTCTTACTAATTCAGATTAAAAGACTAGACCTAAACATAATTTGAACGTCAGAATTTGTTTTTCTTATTTTAGTTTTCAAAAATTTTAATCTTACCAGAAAAATCGAAAAAGTTGCATTTTATGTAGGAAAGGAATTATAGATCGCAGAGCGTGTTTAGTGCTACGATAAAGGTCATCTTATTGTTGCATACAAAACTTTAAAGACTAGCAGCACCCCCTTTTCTGAATGGCTGCGAGGGAGGTTAGTCCCTCGATCCCTTCAGAACATAATACAACCCCGTTACAACAGGGGGTTGGGATTTCGACCTTTAACGAAATGCCAAACAGTCTTCTAAATAGGCTAATATCGTGTCTGTGTTCCTGCTTACAATTCCCCGCAGTTTAATCTATGTAAAATTTCACGCTGAAGAAATATAATTAGCTGAGACGATTTCATGCGAAATCGCACACAAAAAATGACCAGAAAAATGTCTTATCAATACGAAATGTCTAACAAATTTTTGCCCACGAAATTCCCAGACAATTCCCGCATTTTTCCTGCTTATAAATATAAGGTCCCTCTTACAATAGAATCATCATACAATGCATAGTGGGTTGCGACATGAATAATTTGTTTTTAAAGTTTCTTTAAAGGATTTGAATATAATTCAAACGATTTCAAGAGATTTAACAAAAGTTGCAAGTGTCAAATAAAAATATTGATTATTCGGAAAATTTTTTTCAAACCGGAAATCTACTTCCCTCATCAAAAATAAAATCAAGGACAATTGCCGGATTTCCCCGGATTTTTTTTCAATTCCCGGATTTCCTTAAACTCCCGCACATAGACAGCCGCAATATTAATTTGACGTGTTTTCTGGTAAAAGTTGAACATCCTGAAATAGCTTTTGCCATTTGGACGGATATTAAAGATAGTTTTAACGAGATTCGATCATTTTGGGAATTCGAGGAAAGTCAAAGTGGAAACGCCCTTGTTAGTGTGTCGTCGATTCGCGATTGAGAGGCGGTATTGGTTGACGCGGTATCTCTTACGAGACAGTCATTAGTCGAATGAGAGGAGGTATTTCGAAGAGTGTGCGTAAATATCCGTAGAACTCGGGTGGTCATCAATCATCAACTCCCATACGACCCAGAGTTCGACGAGGCGCACAAATTACATATCGGCTTACAGTCCTCCCCGCTTCACCAACGACACGAGTCGTTAAAAGAAAGAATAATTTTGTTTCAACGCCTACGAGGAAATTAACTCGCTTTGCATCCACGCCTTGCACTTGCGCTTGAGCCACTTTACGGCACGCTCGTTCATGACACCGGTCTCCATTAGGCCAACGACGCTACACAAAAAGAAGTAATTTTCATCAGATTTCAGTCTGAAAATCTTAATCATAGTGATTATAGCATGAGGACTGAAACAAAGCCGTGTAAGGCGGTATACATCTACAATTTTCTCTGCTTTTTTCACTTTCTCAATAGAGGTATTTCGAGTCATTAGTAAGTGTGAAATTTTTGATTAGATAGTGCCTTTTTACTTCTACTAGCAACTATGATCCGCGCGCTCTGGGCGCGATTAATTTCTCGTTTTTTTACACCTTTTTTTGAAAATATTCAGAGGATTCAAAAAAAGTATTATACAAAATAATTGAGAATTTATAATTCCTGAAATATATAAACTTGTAATTCCTTGTTTAATTTCAGGAATCTCTATAAGTTTCATAAAATTCCTTAAAATCCTTTTGATATACCATGAAGTCTCATTAAATCTCTTAAAATTCCTGAAAATCAATTGAAATTGTGTAAAATCCCTTAAAATAACTTAATACCCCATAAAATATCATAAAATATCTTAGAATTATTTAAAATTCCATGAAATTCCGTAAAATCCCTTAGAAGTCTTTAAAATTACTTAATATCCCACACAATATCTTGAAATCCCTTTAACATCCTTCAAAGTTTGGTGAAATTCCTTTAAATTTCGTAAAATCACTTGATATTCCTTAAAATTCCACAACCTATCGTTATATCCCTTAAAATTACTCAAAAACCCATGAAGTCCCATTAAATCTCTGAAAATTACTCAAGATTTCATGAAATCTCGTTAAATACATTAAAATCTTGAAAATCCAATGAAATCTCACCAAATCCCTTAAAATTTCTAAAAATAAAAATCCTTAAAATTACTTAGAATCCCCCTAAACTAGAATGACCCCTTAACAGAATAGTTGTAAATTTTTAAAACTGTTGCGAGTAGTAGTTAGCCACTAGCAATTTTGATGTACACCGGAATTCAAGAACTTAATGAATTCAAAGCATATCAATGAATTCAAGAGTATTCAAAAGATTTCAAAAGCAGGTGTACACCTGAATTCAGCAGTGGTTAACCCCACGAAATATTCTCTCTCATTTATGAGTCACAACTACCAGCAAAGCGTTCGTCCTTCAGGATCGATGACAGTTTTTTTCAGGTCGAACAAGAGAATCCATTTTTCAACAAAAAGCCGCAGCGATTCAATAACGTGGTTCCACCCCCTAAAGACGACGTTCGTTGACAAGCGAACAAAGCAGATCCGATAAATATGTTAAGTCGGACAACGGAATGGAATGGAACCACGGGACGTCGCGAGTTAGCTTATTAAAAAAGCATTTCAACGAGCGGGTCGTGACTGTCAAATTTTCCACCCCCGATTTCGCGTTTTGGATATCGTATAATAAAAGCCTTAATATCCCAGATTAGACTCTTGACGAATCGACATCGACCCGTTCAAACTTACATAAGATTTCTGTCGATTCGTTGGTAAAAAAAAAAGACTTGGCTGAATGAGACCATCGTGGTAACACGAGCCTGTGACAACAACGGTCCATTAGTCAACCAGCTCCGTGTCAATACATGAATATGACGGCTAGCCACTGAACAACACCCACTCCGACACGTTCTTGCACACGAGTGTTAGTACGTTTACGATATCGCCAAAATATAGGAAATCGACTCATGCAGCAGAGGCTGCCTCGGGTTTTATCTTCAGGATGTCTGCTTGCTGTATAAATATATATATGAAATATATCTCTCAGTTGTCAGTTAGATGGATGTGAAGAATATGATCAATAGATTCTGCCTGGAGTGAGAACATTAAAATTGAGATGCAAAAAACTTGAGTCATGAATTTGAGACGCATGAATATTCTCCAAATTTCATTTAACCTAAGTTTCATTTGGCCGAAAATCAAGTTATCGAATTTCAAAATCAAGGTATCATTTACCATTGTTACTATTTATCTGAATTTTCGACTGGTATAATCTCTATTTGTCCTAAATTCTGTTTACTATATTTTTTAATAACTCGAATCGTTGTTTTGGCATAATTTCCTCACTTCGGAACTTCCATTCGGCAAAATATTTATTTTCCCTAATTTTCAAGTAATCTAATTCTTATTTTTTCGAATTGTTATTTGCCATAACATTAATTATGAAAATTATGAAAATTCTTTATCCTTTATCTTTATCCTTGGAAATCTTCTAAAATCTTCTAAAATCTGTTAAATATGCTACAAAATCTATATTATAATATGACAAAAATAACATAGTTATTTATACAAAAGGTTTAAGGGCGTCCATACCTTTTCGAGTGACAAAAAAAGCGATTTTTTGCGATTTTTTTATGGAGACAGGTTTATTTATTTTATTACCAATGTTTTAACATTCAATTATCACATATTTCAAGAAGCTATGATAATTTTTTCGTGACAAAAGAGTCATAAATAAGCGCGTTACAGCTAATCTACGAGTGATCAAAAAAAAAGGCGTTTTGCGGCGAGTAAAGTTGCTCAAGTCTGGATTATCTGAAATAAAAAATTCCAACGGCATTCGTTGGTAGACAGTTTTTGCCTGGTGCTGAACGAAACTAGATGTAAAAATATTGATTTTTCACGAAATGGCGAACTTTTGAAATCAAAAGTCAATTTTTCTCTTAAAAAAACGCTCCTCTTTTGACCATAAAAAAAACGATCGTTCAATTCCACTAGTGTTATGTCTTGAATAATTCACGAAAATTTGAAAGCAATCGGCACAGCCGTTCTTGAGATATCTTACATTGGTAACAAAATAAATAAACCTGTGTCCATAAAAAAATAGCAAAAAATCGATTTTTTTGTCACCCGAAAAGGTATGGACCCCCTTAACATTATTGATATGTTCCAAGAACAATTCATTGTGAACAATTCAATTAGTAAGTAAAATTACTAAATATAGTATTAAGTTGTTTTCACTAATTCACTTTGGTAATAGGACATTTACTATTTCATTTACTAGAAATTCGAAAAATTACTAATTCAATTAGTCAAATAACTCGTACTAATTCATGTTGGGCGAGTGGAGATAAGTTAAGCAAATGATAATTAGCTTTCCAAAAACTCTTGAGAGGATTCTCCTAGGCACTATCTGCTTCAGACAGCTATAGGTCATCAACTACCATCCTATTGTTCCTGTGATACTCTTCGACTAGAAAAATAGGAATCCAATTAAAACTTTTCGAATTTAAGACACGTCGGTAGCTGATGCAAGGAAGGATGCAAGGGAATACCTTATGACGCAAGAAGATAGAGAGTTGGTGGTCAAAGGAACCGAGTTATAAACGCGAGAGGACTATTCTATTACGAACTGACATCCGATCCAAACTTGGTTGAGTGATCACGGCCTTTGGCTTGGTCTGCGTCTTCCTGCCATTACGCGAAGGAGCGTATACGGTGGAGGATGAGAAGCAGGTGGGGGCGGGGGTGGGCTAGGACCCCCAACATAGAATAATAGGATACGCAGGATCCTTCGGTCTCTACCATAGAATCAGCTGAGACTTTATAGCGAAGTGTCTCTACGGCTTCTTGATTTATTACTGAGTTAACCCTTGGTTCGAAACCTTCTCGAGACATTCGATACACGTCCAACTATTATTATATTCGCGAATCGACTTCTTGCACCTATGTTTCGTCACGCAATGCACGCTTTACATGTCTTTGGCCCTAAATGAGTCAAATTTCCCAAAGAGTGATAGCATTCGAAATTCGTTTCGAGACACTGGCTGATGATGATGTGGGTACTTACCTCGGGTCTTCTGTTCATCTTGAAGTTGTCGTTCGAGGCTGTCCTTGACTTGCCTCTCTCTTAAGACGTCCATCTGCAGTTCAGCTGTAAAAAGAAAACGAATCTTTAAAGAAGAATTTATCTCGCTGGATGCTTGACACGATACGTATGAATTTCATTAGGCCCTGATTTTCTTATCTCTGTCATCTTCGAACCCTTAATATAACTATAACCCTTTTACAGGGTTATAGTTGTTAAGGAGATAGTTGTAATTTTGATATGTCTCTAGCGGATAATATTCTTGCTCTCCTCAATTGGCAATCATACATGCATGTCGTGCGAAGCTACACTTATAATAAATGAAGGCGTATCACGTTCGTGAATTCAGGTAGCTGAGGTCAGGTTAATTTGGCAATAAGAGTCCTCCTTGGCTGCGAGGTGGGAGGCAGTAGAATATCGCACGGTTCGCTGGCTCCGTGATTAAATCCAACAGCGATGGGCAGACCAGAGCGTGCATAGTTACTTCTAATAGAATTATATTAAGACATGGAGATCTCCTCGGCCTCCCTTCTCGCCCTTTCACGTCTCTTTCCTTGTCTTTGACTCTCTCTCTCTCTTTCTCTCTCTTTCCCTCACTCATGATCCTACAATCCTGCATCCTTCGGTTCTTCTTCCACCCTCTTGCTACGCTCCTGAATCCTCCGCGAACAACGTCCCTGGGGAGCCACCACGCTAAATTAGCCATTTCGAATCTCGACGAGAGGGTCGTTAGTCCAGAACCGGAGAGAAGACCTTCGCCTTCGGTATCGGCCTTTATTCAAGGACGTTTGTCGCCTCAATCAGAACTTTCGATCTACATTCTACATTCTACCTCCTTTCGTCTTTTCTTCAAAATCATTTTGCAGTCAGTTGTGCACGATAACGTGATTTCGATCAAGCTTAAATCAGGCGAACTAATTCGGTTTTTTACTGAGTGGAGTAATCGAAAGGGAAAAAGGAGAGGAAATCAGACCCCTTACAAGAGACCGCATCACGATTTCGCCTGTCATGCTCTGAGCTGAGATTTTTAATAGTAAATTATACGGTTGTTTTTTTTACTTTTAGATTTATTTGTTTTCACTGCTAGTCACAATAATAGATTTCATTTAATATGGCTATACACATTAAATGAGAATTCTTTGAATGAGTCCAATAATACCAGTAAAGCAATCAGTTAATCCAATCCCATCTACAAAAAAATTGATGTTACCATATATCTTGAAAATATCCAACACATTATTATCGAAAACCTGATTGGTTCTTTGGAAATTGCGCGAATTGTGTGAATGTAATTAGTAGATCATAAAATATACTTATTATATACACAGGAAGAAGGAATTCTGAGCTAATGTCAAAAATATTTATATTCACAAGTGGTTTGAAACGAGCCTCTGGATCGGTAATAATTATACGATAAAATAACTTAGAGACGGAATAAACACCTCCTTTGGTAGCAGTGCTATAAAGAATAATTTAAAGTCAAATGAAAACGTATGAAATTACCATGCAAATTTCGAAGCTTCTCTAATGTCGTGTTAGCGCCTAATAAATATGGACAAAATTCCTAAAGGGGATTGAAACGATTCGATAATCGATTCAGAAGATGGCACCTCAGCAATAACGAGAAACGAGTCACGATATTACTTGCGTTTTATGGTGCGAGACACGATTAGGGTTCATCTAATTGAAATAAGAAAGACACATCGTTCCTTAAAGTGTGGCCCATTGGGTGCCGTAACGGTGCATCGCTTAAGAATTAAGAATTATTGTCAATGGCAAGAAGGCGGTGTTGAGCACATTTGCAGACGCTGGTATTAACCTTTGAAATTTTAATGCTTACGACCCCGCATTCTAATTTCAATATTGCGCCTTTTCCTCATATTCTTCTTCTTACAATTAGTCACTGCATTTTAAATTACGCCAGATTTACTTTCAAAACCAAATTTTTTATAGTTCTGTTACTCCGTGATATGAAAAAGTTTCTAAACAAAAGAATCAATTGATATTATTGGCCGAAACTCTTTTGCCCTGAATGATAATGATTTATAAAACAAAAGAGAAACATTCTAATCAATAAATTCTATTCGAATGACATCGCATTCGATTTTTTTATTTATTAATTATTTCTGTATTCGTTATTCATTTATTTGTTATATTCGTGAATTTGATAGGATTAATTATTAATGAACAACAAATACAAAATGGCAAATGGTACAATGCAAATGGCACCAACTTCAATTTAATCCAAAAAATCGAATACAGAATGAATAACATGAGCATAAAGCTGCTCATGAATAAAAAATAATTAAATAACGGATGAAGTAATTAACGAATGAACAAATACAAATAAAATTTTTATTCATAGGTCATTCGAATAATTTATCAATCGAATAATGTCCAACTCTGCCATAAATCATGTGAAATGGTATAAAAGAAAATACTGTTTCTGACCTACACTTTGAAATAGAAATATAGATGTGAATTTCGAAGGAATGAAGGGAACGTGATTAAACAGATTCGAAGGCCTCTGGGTGTAGTTGGAACTGGTGTTCTCTGGATGACGATCGTCAATAAAGTTCAATTATCCCCGGAAACGATGGGACCGAGAGGTATATAGAAAGAGGTGGTGAGGTATCGTCGAAAGAGAGATGATAATCTAAACGATCGCAAAGTGGGCTGCAGAAACGCGCACGAAATTGGCAATAACAGGATATTCGCCAGGGCCCGGCGCGAACTTCCTATTCTGGTTAGCATTCAAATTGAATCTTCGTAGCGGCCGGTCGTGAAGAGTTACCGTCGTTAATGGACCGCCTGAAATTGCTGGCAGACGCGAGAGACGCCCTTGCCTAATCTCCCTTGAAACCCGCTGATACCAAATTCTAATGCACCTATAATAATGTACTCTATCTCTTCTTTTGCACCAACTTTTTACTCACAGAACTTACAATACAACTAGAAAAATATTTGCAAATATCCTAACGTAAAATATGGTGACGTTATTTTATTATAACTAGAAACTATCAATTTCTCGTTTTTGCACTCCTTTTGCTAAAAAGATTCAGAGGATTTTAAACATTTTCAGATCAAACTCTGTTAAAATAAGTTTCATAAAATTCCTTAAAACCCCTTTAACATCCTACAAAATCTAGTGAAATTCTTTTAAATTTCGTAAAATTACATGCTATTCTTTGAAACTCATTAAAATATCGTTAAATTTTTTTAAATTACTCAAAATTGCATGAAATCTCATTAAATCCCTTACAAAATCTGAAAATCTCATGAAATCCCTTAAAGGTTCAAAAAATCCCAATAAAATTCATAAAATCCTTTTACATTCCTTCAGATTATTCCAAATTCTATGAAATCTCATTAAATCTCTGAAAATAGCTCAAAATCCAATGAAGTTTCGTAAAATCCTATGCATCCCTTACGAGTCCTTAAAATTACTTAAAATCCCATGAAGTCTCGTTAAATACTTGAAAATTCCTGGCGCAATCCCCCCCCCCCCAAAAAAAAAAAAACAAAAAACAATCAGGTATTCGACAATAAATGCATTCGATATTTTCGAGATATATGTTAACATCACTTTTTTTAGACAGGATTACATACATACTCTTTTTAGCAAAATACATCAGAAATCATTCGAAATCTCTACATTATGATGTACTTATGACATGATGCTACTTAGCGAGAGGTTCAACCACATTAACTATGGAATTGCGTGCACCGGAAACAGAATGAGTTTGAAAAATCAGGTTTCTTTTCATTCTGCACGGTTCTCTCGAGTTAGCAGCTGCTCGTCCCTTTCTCGCCATCCATTTCCCCACGTGTCACTCGAGGCAGTAATTAACAATCGTTTTAATGAATTCGTCGTGTTTATCTCAATCTTTACACTTCGCGGCAACGACCTGCGTTTCTCTAGTACGGCGTTTAATTATAAAACACTAACTTTTTCTCCAAGTGCAGTTGCCTTCCTGTGAGACTTACTCCGTGTTATTTCTTGAAAAATAATTATTGACTGCAATAATACTTGTGAGTTTATACAAAGGGATGGGAGTCTTCCGATTGAGTGTGCTTTACCTTTTCTCTCTGCCCTATCCACTCCTTTCTTCCTTTCTTTCCACGAGGCTTCGGGATCGTAAATAACCACCCAGTATAATAAGACATCAACGAATGGCTTTGCACCTACGCGCCGATACAATCTTTATGGACACGACAGTCGGAAGTTGTATATTTTTTCGCTTCGCCCTGCCAACCCCAGCCAACCGACTTGGGTCACTGACGTGAGTCTTCCAATCGTCCTTATAGCAAATAACTCTCATATTTTGATCCAGTAAGTTTCTTGATAATAAGTTCGTAAACAGATTATTTTTCAATAAACATAATTTCTAATTTCCCAAACATAGTAATGCTAACTAGAACGAACTGAAGGCTTAACTTCTCCACTAAAAGTCCGTCAGTTTCACCCTAAATTGAAGCAGATGGATAAGCGAGGAACATAAGAAACCTAACGTCAGATTCAGCAGATCGTCAAAGTTCAGAACGGGATCTCCGTATTCGCTGGCAACAATTTAATCCTATTTTCGGTAGATCCGTTAATGGTTAATGGGAGGCAAAGTGGTCAGCGACCGGAACAAGGGCTAAGTCTGTCTTAAATCCCGCCGGAGAGAACCCTTGTAGCTCTTAGTCTGCAAGGACTGTAATCCATGCAGAATAACTATTGGCTTCATTCTAACTATAGTTGTCGAAGTGAGACAGTGAAGCCGATCTGCGAACAAAAGTTAAAGCAAGAGAGCGATAGAAAGAGAGCAAGATACCCCAAGACAAACTCGAGCTGCCTGTGGCATGGCGTTGCAACGGAAACGCGCTTTTAATCAGCTCTCACCGCGAAGTTATTGGTGGTGTCGCTCGTTAATTATCGGCTAGTAATCAATGTCAGCGTCGATGCAGCTTGAGACTATTCGTTTCGAAAATACAAGGCCTCGAACAGCAGGCCTCGCACCACTTCACCAGATGTGAGATTAGCGCGACGATTATTCTTTCTTATCCTATCATAAAAAAGAGGTTGCAATTATATCGAAAATAGATTCTCGCAATCTCGAAATATGAGCCACATTCTCTCTTCATCTATTGGTTGGATTTGTATTCGCCTGTACTTTAGAATCGAGAACAGAGCTGCCAACTGCCGACTGACGGAGTCTGTGCAACAGTAATTCATGTATAAGGAATTGAAAAGAATTCAGAAGTGTTTCAAGATTTTTAAGTGATTTAAAAATATTTTTAAGTATTTCAAGGGGTTTTAAATGATATTCAAAAATTTTAAAGGATTTTAAAATAATTACAATGAATATAAGGATTTTCAAGAGATTTCACAATATTTTAAAGATACCAAGACATCTTACAGGATTTCAAGTCATTTTAGGGAATTTGAAAGGATTTTTTAATCATACGGGACTAAACTTCGAAATTTACTGTAAGTGTATGATAAAATATTGTTCTTTATTTCGATACTTATTAATTGCTTTAATTGTAATAAAATATGCTTTGCTTATTAGCAAAGTTAGCTTCGTAAAAAGGTGACTAACTCAGAGTCCCCACCCAGGTTTAATACACTACCTCGATATTTATTTAATGAGCATCATTATTACGAATCAATTTGTTTCAAATGGTCTTTGATTAGAAAATCCTTGATCTTATATCCGATGATATCTTACTGCAAGTTATGAACCGCTGAATATGTTTATATCGAAATAAATCTTCCTGTGGGCGAGCCCTTGTATAAATCGGAGATCACGCGAGTCGAGCGAGTAGAGTAGACGATTCAAAACCCAGCCAAGGCTGATGCCTCGAGGGTAGGACAAACTTCCCGGTACACTTAATCGTTATTCGACTATAATATGCAAGGGTAGAAACAATAATATCCCGAAAGCGCTTGCCTTGCCTAGGCAAATAGTGCAACATTAGGATTAGTTGGGATTAAGATTTGAGATTGATGGGACGCCGCCGTATTTTGGGGAGGGCAGGTCCGAGGCCGAGATATATGGGTTCAGTTTGGGCGCAGACGATTTTTACTCAAGATTCAAACTCGCACGAAAGTGAACGTCAGGTGTTCCAATGGAAGCGAATCGGCTCCCTAGTCCACGCCGTAAAATCTCCAAGGAGGATTCCCTCGTACGAAATAATTACTACGGGGATCCCGGTCGTCAGGGATGCCGCGATGCAAATAAGAGAAGTAGGTGCTGTGCGAAGCAATCCCTACGGCTGTAAATTATAAAATAATCCCTTGGTTAATTCCTATCCGCGGTTTATTACTGCGCTTGATCCATCCGTTAAATTGAATTCATAAATACTAGTCGATTTTGCTCCTTCTTCTTCTCGTTCCAGTACAGTTCAAAACATATATCTTACGGATCTTACAGAATTATGTAATGCATAGATAAGCTAGATTTATATCACATCGTCGGAGGTCTTGCAGTCGAAACCGATCTTGCAGACTGATAAGATAATTAAAAGTGGCTACTAGTAAACTTGATCATTAAATAACGTCAGTGTACCAAGTTATTAGCAATCTTGATCACTAAATCTCTTCACATTAATTCGAGTTGTTTTACCGCTATAAATTTGAATATTTCAATTTTATTTATTAGAATGTTGCGGGGAATTAAATTATTATTGACTTTTTAGTAAGTCTACTGCACAGATTAGTTATCCATTTTACTTTTGAACGAATCTATCGAAGAATCGGCTTCGCAAAGCTAATGGATCCATTCAGTTCAGCTTCTAAGGCTATTCGATTCGTAAGTCAAACACGGCATCAATCTTGTCTGACAGCTATATGACTAAGAATTTTTTTTCATAAACCTAAAAAAAGATGAAATCGTGAAAAGCTGTGGCGCTCCTATTACCCGGAACACGAAAACTACATTATACTATTCAAATGATCGCAGGGAGTCGGAGTAAGTTGACATTGTTGTTTCTGAGGGTGGCCCCAGGCAATGCGAATATCTTAGCCAATATGTATGTACCGGGCTGAGACTGTTGTATGTATACGACGTACACGCCCGCTGGGGCCATGAACGCTATAACCGAGACCTCGTCTTCCGCCACCATATACTAATCAATAACCATGAATCGCTTCGGTAACATTGTCATGCACCCATTTCGTTGCATCGTTATTATTGCACTCGTCCAGGAAAATTACTACAAGTTATTAACTTCCAATAATTTTACTTAGTAATTGAATTGTTCACAATGAATTGTCCTTCGAATATTAATAATGCTAAACGTTTTGTATAAATAACCAGAGTTGGACATTATTAGATTGGGAAAATATTCGAATGACCTACGAATAAAAATTTTATTTGTATTCGGTCATTCGTTATTCACTTTATCCGTCATTAAATTATTTTTCATTCGTGAGCAGCTTCATTCGCGTTATTCGCTGATGATTTTATTCATCATTCGCCGACACACTGAGAAAAAAAATAAAGTCACCACAACAAAACAGTTTTGTTGTCCCAACAAAATTCTTTGGTTGTACAAATCAAAAGACTCAACAAAAAAATTTGGTTGG
>JAUESH010000043.1:17938294-17971132 GCA_032275165.1 Synergus magnus | reverse complement strand
TGGCTGTATAGCAACCAAATTCTTTTGTTGAGCCAACCAAATTTTGGTTAATCCAACCAAACAGTTTTCTCAGTGCATGCATTCTGTATTCGATTTTTTATTAAATTAAAGTCGGCAGCATTTGCAATTTTCAAATTTTGACAGACTTTGACAATATATTTGACAGCTTAAAGTTATTAGCCTCTCCTATTATCAAAAATAGGAGAGGTTTCAATATTGATTGTGAACAAAAAGGCCAGATTCAACTAATCAAGATTCAATCGTCGATTTCTATCATTTTCAAGAAAGTACATAATTGAAAATTAAATTCTCAAACTATCTGCATAAAATAATATTCTATTTGATGCTAGAAAATTCTTAAATTTTACTCAGGGTATGAAGTATCTCTATTCGAAATAAAAAAGTTATTCTTTTTTTTATTCTAATTTATTAATTTTTTTAAAAGAAAATTAATCGCTAAACTGTGAAATATTTTTAAAAAAGTAAATATTTTCACAAATTTATTCGAAACGTGTAGTATTACCGTAGTATATTTTAGAGATATTAAGTTTTTTTAACAATGCCAAAATCACTTGCCAAAATATTTAGCACAGAAAAAAACCATGCACAGTCAATTTTTTTTATTCATTATTTGTAAATCATTAATCGTATCAAATTTGTGAAGAACAAATAAATGAATAACGAATACAGGGATAAGAAATAAATAAATAAAATCGAATGCACTGTCATTGGAATAGAAGTTATTCGTTATAGTGTCTTTTTAGCTTGTACGGCAGAATGATTTACGCAAATATGTATTAGGTTGGAAAATTCAAGTTAGGAGAGACAGGTCTGGAAGAGGCTGCAGTCCTTTGGTTTGAGTTCATCCTCCTCGTGGATGGTATACCTCGTTAGGGTAATAACTCCTGTAGATACCCGGATCGAGGATTTCTTCCCGGTGCCAGTTATCGCGAAACGCGAAAATGCTCTCCGCCGTATCTTCTATAGGTCCAATCACCAACGTGCCCTCGAACACGACACACGAGGTCCCGTGACCCCAGTGAGATATCCAAACTATTTTCCTAAGGCGGCATCGACGCGGTCGCGTTCGCACTTCCCTAATCGTTCGAAGCACTATTAACGTATACTATAGAAAATCGCTCCATCTGCTAAAAATTGCACCTAACAAGAGAGACGAATAAACTTTATTCAATCTCGCTGCTTTTCAAACTGCTGTTATAAAATTACCTGGTATCTTCGGAGAATGCCCCATACCTAGGGACTATTTTCTACACAGACCACTTTTCAATTTGCAAAATTCAAACTGAAAAATGATTCATGCTATCGATCTTGTTTTAATACCAAAAAGTGGTTCTAAAATGATATCAAATATAAAATCGGGTACCAAATTTAAGTTGAAATATTTTTTTCTAGTGTTGTGTTTGACTCGAGAAAATCGGTTACCTCGCTCGAAATCACTCGGTTTCCGAAAATCTTTATACTCTCTTCAAATCCTTTGAAATCATTCGCAATAATATCTTGAAAATCCCTGAAACACTTGAATAGTTTTTAAATTCATTGAAATTACTTACAATCGCTTGAGATCTGTTGAAAACACCTTACATGTTTTATTTTTATTTATCGATTAAGGATTTTATTCTTTGAAATTTTTCTTATTATTTTAAATCCGTTAGTCTTTTTAAGACTCCCAAAATCTCTTAAAATTCCTTGAAATCACTTAAAATTTAATGAAATCCTTCCGATAACTCTTTTGAAAATTCCTTGAAATTCCTCAAATCAAATAAAATCTCTTAACATCTATTGAAATTTTTTACAATCCCTAAAAGTCTTTTTATCCTTTGAAATTCCTTAAATTCTCTTGAAATTCTTCTAAATAAAATATAATCTCTTAAAATAAAATAGCTTTAATTCCCTATAATCATTTAAAATCAGTCAATGCAATTATTTTCATTAATTCTGTTCACTTCAGTTCAATATTGTATCAAATGACTGGAATCGACGGAAAATTTTGAAGAAATGATATCTAAAAATTCGTTACAAATGGCGGATCGCCCACTCTAATGAGTAATTTTATGAGTAATTCTACTCCAAATATTCTATTCTAATACAACAGACAGAGATGCAAACGAGATTTTATTTTTTCCTAATTTTTAATTTGATTTTTTTTCTGAATTTGAGATTCAAGTTCGAAGGCTGTGCGGAAATTAACCTCAGACTCGTTAATAGCGGGCAGTTTATCGCGTCGATTTACGCACCTGCTTCAAGATTAGATCCGTGGTCCGTTTCTATCTCGATTGCACTTTCAAAAGGAGGCGTACATATCATCGTTCCATCCTTCTAATTCCAGACAACCCCGACGCACAATCTAGACTCAATGGTGATATTATCAAGAGTGTAAGTTGCACTATCTTGCCCATAAAAGTTTGTTTGTGAAATGTAGAATGTAGAATTTTTACAGCTTTGATTTTATTGCCGGATGTCAATGATTATTTTAATTACTACTTCTCCTGACTTCCATTTACCTGAATTTCTTTGATATTGAAACTCGATTTACGCTTGTGGATCCACTATTCCAAGCCATGCATATGCAAAGTTGCTGTATAAGAAAAGTGAATTACTAGCATTTACGAGCGAAAGGAGAATATTATAATGTTATATATATGTTAAATATTTTATATTATGGTGGGATTATAGTGATTATTAAATAACTATAATCCCAAGTAATGCATATGATTGCTTCAGTTGTTGGATTGATAAAAAATGAAAGTGTGAAAGACTTGCGTTTTCAGCTCTGCCGTACAAACTAAAAAGATACATAAGTGACATTTTTATGAAAAATGAGTTTTTGGTATCGATGGATTCATAAAAGAAAGCTGCATCTATCTAGGGTTGTAAAAATTATTAATTATTAATATTTATGACAAAAAGTGACCGAGTGTGGAGCGCATTTACAAACGAAAAAAATCGCTTGCCCAGCCCCCATGACCCGCAAGTGACTTTGTGTTCCTTTGCCTTGTATTTTTGATTTTTTGCGACTTGCAAAAACACACAAGTCCATTTTCTCATAGTTTAAAAAATCAATTTTTCACTGCAAAATATGAAAGAGCACATTATTTTTACCTTAATAGTGTATTTAGACTATTCAAAATTTTATTCCATATTAAAGTTCTTTGGGCAAACAGTTATTCTCGATTTTCTCAGTTCGAGTGAGATTGGACTTATGTATCTTTTTAGTTTGTACGGCAGAGCTTTACACTTGACGTGTAAAGAGTTAATACGAAACTTTCTGTGTACAAGGAGATCAAGCATTTTATTTACGTTTACCAATTCTTCTTCTGTACTAGATATTGCTTCGACCAGTGTAACAAAATATTCGTACCTCACAGCAATAAACGGCGTCGTTAACGACACAGAGTCGAGGGCCTCTTCTCGTTCTCGTCCTTACGGTCTTTTATTGCCGGTAAATTACGCGTTTTATTCGCTCACGCGACGACCCGAAAGCAAACTATATAATTGAACGGTAGTTAAAAACTGCGGTAGGTTGAATTTCTCTCTTTTTCGGCCAGGGTTCAGCAAATCCTTTTCAGTCTGGTGTCCTTTCTCCCCTCCACCCCCACCGATTCCTCGTGTACCCTTAGCGTTTGTGCGAATTAGTCCTGAACAGATTCCAAGAAACTCGACGGGAGGGACATATAACTCTGGTGACACGAACTGGCAATGATACTTAAAACCGCGACGATAAAGTCTGTGCGATCTATGTCTGAAAGTTTAAGATACCTTGCAACTGTGTTGCTTTTTCTGGCAAAGACCATTCCAACTGGTGCCGATGGTATTTATTTTGCCGTGAAGAAAATCTCGGCGATCGTAAATTTCCGGTTTACAATCATCCTCTTTGGGAGTATGTCTCAACTCCATCTTGTAAATACTCATGAGTACATTCGTAAGCTTTTCCAGAGCTGGGAAGTACCACTTACGAGTTTATTCGCTACAAAGTTCTACAAAATCTTTTTAAGACTATTTTCATAAGTATTTGCTGCGAGAAATTCTTATGTGCGTTTCCTTTCTTTTGAATTCCAATCCTTATATCTCGCAATGTGAACTGGGAAAACGTAAATAACTTACGGTCGTTAATGTGTTATCCTTTACTAAAATTCTCCATTCAAGATTCCAGTTATTATCGTCGGGCTAAATGTGCCAGTTTAGAAACATGTTACATACTAACTCTTCAACTCCGCATTTGGAAAAATTTCGGAAAGTTTGCGGAAATTAGCGTCTCAACAATTTTAGGGAAAATTCCCGAAAAAATATTTTATAGTTTAAAACTAATATTGACGGATTTTAAAAGAATTCAAATTGATTCCAAAACATTTTAATCAACTTCAAGAAGTTCCAAGAATTTTATAGTATTTTCAGCGATTTTGAGGAGTTTCAAAAATTCCAATAGACTCCGAGAGACCTCGAATATTTCAAGCAATTGGAAGAGATCTCAGACTTAAAAAATGTTTTCATAAATAAAAATGATTTCATAAGAATTGAAGTCTCTTAAAATCTTTGAAAATCTTTCGAAATATTTTTTAAAATTTTGAATTAATATAAAACACAATTTAGTGTGAAAATCATAGAAAGTTGTATTCTATTACATGGCACCTAAAATTTTGCCTCAAATACTATAATATAGCCACGAAGACGTTCCTTGCAAGTTTCTTCGTTCAATGTGAAGAACTATGAGATCATGTAACCCTTATAGGGGTATTAGGGAGTAATTGGGATCCATGAGCTTTTGCGTCTTGTAACTTTGACCTTGACCTGCGAAGAACTGGTGGTCGCGGATTTCCACCTGTAGGGGAAGAAGGAACACAGTCGGCGGCCCCGAAGTTGAACGTGGAAGGTATCCTTTAATGGGACTCGTTGGCGCCCTGTCCGCTGGAGTAGGGTGCCCAAGTCGTTACTCGTTAATCCCTGCAACCGCAAGGGCAATATGGAGGTGCCCCCTTCCTCCCACCCCCCATGCGTCTATCTTTCTCGCACTCACGTTCACGATCCCGCGAACTCGGCAGAAGCTCGGTTGGTATGCCTAGTCCTGCTGGAAAGTACGCATAAAAATTCGAAACAATACGATGTTAGCGCGCCAGGGTCGATGTTGGTTCCCACCTCGCATCGTAAGAGATTGTCAATTAAAGAAACAACGGGGCTCTTAGCATAAGGCACCACTCGTAAATGGACGAGGAGAAGAGGAGGGCCATAGCCAAAGGATAAAAATAAGTAGAAAAGACGAAAGGAAAAATAAACGGGCAAGGGCGCGCGCCACTGTGTTCTGAAGTCCTGGGTCAAGAGAGGAGAGACGAAGAGGAATGAATGGAGAGACATGAGGAGAAGGAGAGAAAGACAATTCGAGAGAATGGACGCGCGGAGGGCCTGGTTTTAGCGAGGGTGGCTAATAAATTATGCCCAACATGGGAACAACCGGTTGATTATTTATTTAACAATAAAAGAAAACCTGAGTCATGCATGCAGAGTCGATAAATTGTTCGCGCTGTTTCGAACGAAGGGATACCCTGGCTAAACGGTTTGCCAAGCGAGCGTGGTTCACGCACTTTGTTTCATTTAACGACTGATATCAGCTGGAATTGTATCTTTTAACGACTGATGTATAAAAGAGAAATTGATTTTGATGAAATAAAAATTGTGTGATTTATTTTCTCCATTCCTCTAGAGATTTCTGCTCTTTGTCTTAATTAGAAATTGTATTAATTTATTCGCAGTGTGTTTTTAACGAGGCATATTAAACAACAGGGTGGTCCATAAATAGAAGTAGAAACATAAAATTCAAAAAATTGAAGGTGCTCTCGAAAATATTTGTTCCTTTTGAAGAAAAAATTATTTAGTATAAATTTCAGCTAAAACCAACTACACCTGATGCCCCCGCATCGGCTTTAAACTTTTAAAACTTACACTGTTAAAAGCGTTTGTGATTTTACAATACATCACAACACAAAATGTATTGTGAAGTTACAAATGTGGTATTGTAAAGTGAAATTATAATGCATGTATTGTGAATTAAATATACCGATTGTAAAAAGAAAATCCATTAGTTAAAGTATCATTGAAAAATCAAAAAAATTGTATACACAACTTATAAGCAATTTCTCGTGTTCGAAATTATCACCTTACGAATGCATTTCTGGGTTACTGTTCAGCTATAGGTCATAATTAATTCTTGATTTGTGAACTTTTGAACGGTAAGGCCACTGATTTTTGGATTTTGAATAATAATGTAATGCAAACCATATTACAGAAAATACTCCTTTTCTCACAATTCAGATTACAATTCATGTATTTTAAAATTACAATACATGTATTGTGAAATCACAACAGAAAATTCTAACAGTGTAGTATCTGCCTTATTTTCGACTATGCAAAAAATTATTCAGCGAATACAAATTCAACTAATAGGTGAAGAGAGAAAATATGGCTTGTCGCGCCCGCGAATTAATTCCTAATATTTTCGAGAGCATCTTCAATTAAAAAAATTTAAATTTTTTGAACCACCTTATTAAACACTCATAAAATATGAATAATCAAGAAACTTGCAGCAAACTGTACCAGCGAAAGCTAAAAACGAGAAGAATTAAAGGGACCAAGAGTTACGATTTCTTTGGTCTTTCTCGTGAACTCTTTCTTTTTCATCTTGGACCACGCGGAGCACTTCTGCCTCCCCCAGCTTCTCCAGTACCCTTCATCGTTCCGTTCCAGAGGTAATTAAATATCCGTGGTCGTACTTGGGCCTCGTAAGCCGCGCCGCCCAATGCGCTACCTTAACGATTGTCCCTGGGTCAGAGGTCACACACGCACACCGCGTAGAATATAATACGAGAGCTGCCGCCACCACGACTTCTCCGCAATATATGTATATAATATATACATATATATCTCAACGCCAGAGAAGAATAGCATGGGAATTATTATGCTTATTAAGGAAGAAAGTAATAAATTATAGGCGGCTAATAATGGGAACCGCGAGTGTAATTGATGTATGCGAAGGAAGTCGTTCGTCTGCCCCTTTCGCGAGGTTGGCTGAAAAAGAGGGTATCCTGCGTCGAGGGTGTTCCTCCCTAGCCGTAACAATTAATTTTTAAGAAAGCAGATTGCCTATGATTTGATTTTTCATTATTACCAAATGTTTGACCTAAATCATTTACTCCTACTACGGCTGACAAGAAAATCCGTTTCTACTGCGGAGTCTCTGCAGATGTTGGATAAATCCCTATGTGATTACATACTTTGTTTCAACTGATTATCAGCTTCATATCCTCATATATTTTTGAAACGACAGAAATACTGCTGAGTAGCGTGTTCGTAGACCATTAAAATGCCTTCAATTCTTTTTTTTTTTTCGACAATATTTCTCCGTTCTATGTTATAATTCAAGCACACTCTACTTACGGAGTTTCAATCCATTTCATTAGACATCTTTAGTACAATTTTTTCCCATTCCTTGCTCTACGCTCTAAACCCGCAATCACGAATTTCATTACTACAGGTTCATTTTACAATGTAGTTACAATTGCTTCAACTATAAAAAAAAAAGGTAATAGATATAATCTCTACGAAATAAAACGCTGTCTCTCGAGCTACCATTCGTTAGTTAAGGAGTAATAAAGGTGCGAAGTATTTACTACCAAGCGCCACTATATAAAGATCCCTCGTTTCTATATGGCTGCTTATATTTAGTTCTCCGAGTCCATCCACTGCACGAGGCCAATAAACCAATTCCAGTCTTAATTAAATCTAAGACAATCCCGACACTAATTAAAGTAAACATCCTACACAATAAAACTTGTCAGACGAGCGAGAATCGCCCAAAGAGTTAAAAGAGACACGGAAAACAAAGAAGAGGAGTGAGGAGTCAGTGCCACGGGTTGTAAAAACGGCACTTTCGAGGTTTATCTCTTAGAGCAGACCTTTCACTCGATTCGTCTCAGTTATACCTGATAAAAGGCGTTACGATCATGAAACCAACTTTAGAGCAATGCATCCCTTACGACTTTGAGGAGATCGATCTTTTCTACAAGGATTCCTCACACTCTTACAATTTTTACCTCATGTTCTTCTTGGTTAATATTCTTCAGTTAATTAATTGATCGTATTCCAGTCGTAATCATTAATCTTTATGCTCAAGACTTAAGACATGAGTCATAAAGGCACCTTCCTTAATCTTTTCATTCAATATTCTATCAAACTTAATACAATCGACTCTGACTTACCGCACACTTTTTAAGCCACGCCCCTTGCGCACGAATGAGTAAAACAGTAATATTGTCGAGCGCCTTCGGACCTCTTCGGGTGTCTTCGGACCTCTTCGGACGTCTCCAAGTGTGTGGTAACTAAAAAAAGACCCATGTGTGGTAACTCAAAGTGTTCATTATGGAAAGTGTGCGCTAAGTCAGAGTCGACTATAAATGATTTAAGCTAAGAAATAGCCTTCCTAGTCCACAGTCTTGAATCTTGGACATTGTTGAGGCAGCCAAGATGGAGAATAATCAAAGGTGCCATCGGGGTTTGCACACTTATAAACAAGTTATGCGATAATGGTGGCTCAACTCGCGATACAGAGATAGTCGAACGTTGGCTTTCGTTCGTAGCAGAGTGCAGAGGGTGGGTGGTTGGGTGGCGCAGCGTGGCAGGGTTAACCATAAATCAATCAGGGCGCATTCGAGCGGACTGGAAGAAGGCAACCAACCGACTAGGCCAGCGTCCGACATACGGTAGGTGGACGTTCGAATGTTTATATCGACGTTTCTGTTTGTTCGCTTCAACGTTTATGCCTTCGCCCCAACCAGCCACTCACTCGCACCTATATTCTCTCTGTGTGCCTTGTGAGGAAATTTACGATCGGCGCTGGCCCATCATTGCTGGACCAACATTGACTGTCAGTATCAGCCTGATATTCACTGCTTGAGCGTAGGATTAAGTCCCAACGATAGTTACTCTCCATTATTCAATTCACTCTCTTAGACTTTCCACAAACAATACGAAAACAAGCTTAACAAGACTTAGAAATCTGAAATTTAAAAAATTAATTTTTCCCTCAATAAAGCGAGAGCAACAAGGATTATAAATATTTGGAATATCTCCAAGTATCCTATCATTCAATATCCTATCATACAGGGTGTCCCACAGGAAGTTTCTGAAACTAAATACCTCTCTTCCCCCTCCAACATCTAAGGAGGATTTCTCTAATAGATGGTCATATACCTGAGATTTTTAAAAATTATCATAAGCATAAATTATTGACAAAGGCATGACATTCTAGTTCTTTTAAAATTGGATCCTGCACAAAAGTAGGCCTATGAAGTTTATTACCAGCGGTGAGGCAGTAATTTAGCCATCATTAGCGTTGGTTGGAAATTGTAATTTGCAGGAAGGGACCTTGCATAAGAGCTATACTCGCGCAGTAGCAGTATCCTGGACCCGTATCGGTATTTGGAGTCTTTCGAAGCGTCGCGTCCTTTGCATCGAGGTAATAGGATTTAAGCATTTAACGCAAGCAGCCTCCCAAGCAGAGACCAAAAATCGGAGGAGTTTATGGCGAGGCGATGTTGCATCGGTTAGCGGTAGCAGAAACAGAAGCAGCGGGAACAGCGGCACGAAGTAGGAAGAGGACATGCGGGGAGGGGGCGGGGGCAGAAAGAGCAGCGATGCTGGGCTCCCTACAATTTTAATTAACCCGGTACCGGGTAGCCGATCGCGATCGAATCGGGTGCACGATCTACAAGGAATCTACATAAGATCCTCCACTCGCGGCTACAACTCAATCCCCTCTTTATATTCCCTCAGGGCCTTAACCGACCTTACCCGATGCACAATACGCTGCGCAGCGCGGTGGCCTTATCTCCCAAATGATCAGAGATAGCGTCCTCTCGGTGGCTCCTCGGCAGGATGCGGCCCGGCCCGGCCACGGCGAGCTCATATTGTCCCTCCTGCTAAGTAACTTACCAGCCTCCCTCGCAGCTTCCTTCCTTTCTTTCTTTCTTTCTCTCTCTCTTATCTATCTCTCTCTCTCTCTTTCTCTCTCTCCCTCTGTCTCTCCTCGCCGTGTCAGACTGTCGGCTTCTACACGAGGTGTCGAACTCTTCGAGATTCACTATACGATCATGTACAATGTTCGTTGTACATTGTACCTTTTGTAGTAAGTAAGATGTACCTTCCACTGACAGTCAGGCTGAAGATACACTCTGACATGCAATCTCCGATGGCTGAAATTCGCCTGCAGGCTTCAGTCGCTTCCGTATTCAGGTACCAGTATCAGTACTACTTATACCCTCTCTTCACTCTCTTTACTTGTACTATCTCTCTATGCAGCTCATTAAATCGGTAAAAATCTGATATGATTGCGGTAATTAATTTAATTTATAGCGCGCAGGAGACTTTCGTTTGGGCAAACAAGCACATCCCCATAAAAAGTGTCGCTGAATTCTGCTTTACAATAAACTTGAATTGGATTATCATACTGAAAATAGTTGTATTAAATCATTTAGATCTTATGACAGAAGATCCCACTTAAAATCCTTTAAATTTCCTCTGAGTACAATATACAATCCCATCCTGTATAAAAAACCATTGTCTGCTCGAACATAAACTCCCATGTTTTAAATTATGATCTGCTCCTACATAAAATTCCAGAACCTATGACCAGCCCCTACATAAAATCCTACTTTGGAAGATATCATATGCCCCTAGATGAAATTCCAGAACCTATGACCTGCCCCTACATAAAATTCCAGAATCTGTGACCTCTTGCACTAAATAAAATCCTATGTCATATGTCGTATATTCGAAAGTAGGATTTTATCCAGGGTGTCTTCTTTTGCCCACGAAATTCCCGGACAATTCCCGCATTTTCTCCGCTTATAAATATAAGGTACCTCTTATGATTTTAAGTGATTGTAAATGTTATTTCGATTCTAATATTTGAATAGCCGCATACAAAAAGGGACCTAAGTCCATTTTGACGAATTTGAGAAAAACGCAAAAAACCACGTAGCAACTCTATCGACTCTTATTTTTTTTCTCAAAATTTGCTTAAACATTAATAATAATAGACTCTAAGAAACCAGAAACATTTTAGTCTTATGTCATATAATTTTGTAGTTTTTATGAAAAATACACAATGGACTTAGGTCCCTTTTTACATAACATGAATGAATGTCATCTTTTGATGGGTTAATTGAATAATTTCTTTAATGCAATTTCATTTTTTAACAAATATAATATACAAAAATGCTTAAGACGGATTTTTATACTGTATAACTCTACAAAAGAAAAAAATGAATAAACATTTTTTAAACTACTCAGAATTCTATAGTTATCTCGATTTCGTCTAAAATGGACTATCCCTTTTTACATGCGGCTATTCATTTATCTTAGCTCCAAAATAGTCAACATTTTTCTAATTGCATAGACGTTTTAGAAGAAACTCTAATAAATCTATATTCAAGCAAAATCGTAAAAGTAAATCGTTATCTCACATAAAATTACAAGAGTAAAAAGAGAAAAGTGAACAGTTCTTTAGCATAATTATAGTTCAGCTACTTCACCAATAGCTATTTGAAAAATATAAACAGTTATAATACAAACAATTGGCATTTTCTCAACACCTTTTTTCTTTTACCACCCACACTTTCGATCTCCTAAACTTTTCTCCTAAAGCTTTTCTCGCAAAGCCGTTAAAACAGTAATTTTTTTTTTTATAGAGAACTAAAAGAAATTTTTAATATCATCTTGCTCAAAAATTCATTTTGAAGAGCTTAGTTCAAATTGTAATACATATATCGATTAAAAAAAATCTAAAAATACTTTCGATCAAACAGTCTTGAATTCCCTTTTCAGTCGCTCTGCGATGAGATCGCGTTACATTCAATGGTAATCGTCCACGCGCCAAGGTACGTGGTACGTGGCAAGGATTTAATACCTGTTTGTCGTTCATTGCTGTATAAGTCGTCTTACCAAAGAGATAATAATCCCTTCCTTTGGAATACTCTTGTTCATCTTACAAAATATTAAAGTATTTATGAAACCTGATCTGGCACTAAGATAAATAAAGTGTACACTTGCAACCCTTTCGTGCTTTTATTTGTCTTAAGTACGTCTTCTCTTTCCTGAAAAAGGGACGTTGGATCTGGAAGACTTGTGTTACGACGAAGCACGAAGGACGTCACTCGCGCGAGAAGTCCTCGACGAATAATATTGCTAATATTCAGTATTGAAGGCATCTCGCGTGGATTGGCTTAATGCTGCAGCACATATAGTATAGAGGGCTAGGAAACACGATAGCGGCCGTATGTAAAACCATCTGGTGTAAAACGAGCTGCTGGCTCACTCGAGTATTAAATCGGACCCCGTTTCGCCCTTTCCCTTTTTTACCATCTCTTTCTCATTCTCTCACCATCCCTCACCTTTTCTTTCTCTCTTGCTCTCTTTGTCTCTTTCCTAGGTTTCCTTTTAGTCACTACCCTGATTCCTTCGTCGATTGACTTCGTCAGCACTCTGCCATTACTGCCAACCTCGCGCAAGAATCGCGGCCTACTTTAAACTTAACGTCGCAACGAACTTGCAATGAACTCGTTAACGTTTACGCATCCAGAGCAACTGACACACGCGCGTAGGTACTTACCTTCCGTGCGCCCGCACCCGCCACCCAACTTCACCATCCCGAGTGTCCCTTCCAATTATTTTCGCCTGATCGAGACCAGAAAGACAAAGAGGTCTTGTTGTTTCGAAAAGTATTGACTGGAAAAATTAAATCCCCTTTCTTTACAGAAATATGCTTCTCCTTTGAGCAATACAACTGCTTTGACCAAACAAAAATTAAATTCGATTCTTTAAACCAACTGGAACGTCATGCGCGCCTTTGTCAATCATTTATGCTTATGATAGTTTAAAAAAATCTTTTGTTAAAATACTTTTATCTTCAATTATTTTATTTTAATCTCAAAACAATCCTGTCATAAAAACTGCTTCTATAAAGTCGAAGTATCGAAGTGAGTGTATAATTTTAAGGATATAAAGTAAATTCAAAAAGATTTTTAAAAATTTCAATATATTTTAAAATATTTCAAGGAACTCAGAAGATTTCAAGTGATTCCAAAAGATATCAAAATATCTTTTAAGTATTCTAGGAGATTTTAGAAGATTTAATTGAAGGGATTTAAGATATTTCCGAGGAGATTTCAAAAGTTTTAAAAATATTTGAAAATCTTAAAATTCTTCTGAACACTTTTGAAATTCCTTTAAAATTATGATTTTCAAGGATTTAAATCTCTATGATTTCGATTCTAAAGTAGAGGCGGCGAATACAAATCCAATCAAAAGCTGAAGAGAGAATGTGGCTTCAGATTTCGAGATTGCGAGAATCTGTTTTCGATATAATCGCAACCTCTTTTTTATGATAGGATGAAAATTAATTCCACCGCTGTCACCAGTTATTTGTTACAATTTTGCTATAAAGGAATGTCTTGACCTAAAAAACTGATAAGATATGCTGAACAAAAATCGCAGACGACAATCCTGGCATTCCTACGTTAAACCGACAAAAGCATTAGTTAAAGGTCCTGAAAATGACACTTTGTATCGGCTAATGGGTAATTAAAGTCTCAGAGTTACGTTTCGACGAAATTTATGAAAGAAACTCACTGCACGGCGTCCACTATCGGTTCAAGTTTTATGGGGGTCGGTCACTTAAAAACCACAAAATCTCGGATAAGCACTGCGAGACTTGCCGAAAGCGCGAAGTGTGTTTTATGAAGCGACACGCTGCGATTGCTGTGAGAAGTACGCTGCTATTGAATGTGCCGAAAAAAGAAGAGCATGATCAAAATGATGAAAAAGAAGCCAACGAAAGAGAAATTTTCTTGATTAGTAAAGACTACTCTTTGTAAGTCTTATAACGATAAATAAAGTAAAAGAATATCTCATAGAAAGACTGATTATAGAATTTTTGAATCACAAGCTGCTATATTCGAGCAACGGCAACTTTGTTCTCACATTTTCTGCCATTTAATTCGCATTTTTTGCGGTTTTAATTAAATTTTTTGCAAACTGCTGTTGCTCGGATATGAAATCAGTTCAATATGGCGTGTTGTTTACAATTGACTTTTATTGAAAAAAGCGTTTCTTTTTTACTTCGTCGATTATCGTTTATGTGAAATGAGTTCGATCGCCGACAAGTGTGTTAAACAGTAATCAAACGTACATACACAATATCAGTTACAGTTGTTTGAGTTCTAGCTAAGGTCTGCACAAACTGAATATAATTTGCGATGATTATATGACTATGAAAACGATGTTATTTATAAATATTCTGTAGATGAAGCGCGCCATTTCCTCAATATCGCTGCTTTATATACACTAATCAAAAAATTAACAAACAAAATAAATCTAATTTTGAATTAAATTATTTCTTGAATAATTTTTCAAATATAAAATTTTAAATGCTATGCTACTTTTTAATAATTTATCATTTTTCAAATAATTTCTATTCTTGAAAGCTCATTATTTTTAATACGTTCGTGTTCCCTGCAACAGTAGCTGTTCAGAAATTCAATTTGAACGTCAATTTGAACATGGAAAGTCTTAAGTTTAAAGCGATGTCTAGAAAATGACTCGTTTATTTACATTGACATTTTGCATAGTAGATTTACAACTTAGAAAGCTACTCTTTCTTACGTTGCTTATATCCTGACATGAACTCGAGCCAAGTCAGCTATAGTTATAGATTTGAAAAATTAAAAACATTCCATTCGAGATATTTTGTATCTTTAATTCTCGAATTTAGGGCAAATAAACTAAGTTTCTCACTTGTGAATCACTCGAGAGAATTTAGATTTATTTGGCAATAAATCGAAATTTAAAATTACTGATCTCAATAAACGCATTCACATTGAAAACGCATCGTTATTTTAATATTTATACTCCTTCAATCCTTTATACGCAATTTTTCTATCTACGATATTATAATCTCTAGTAACTAATGTCACGCCACTATCACGTACTTCAGTAAATAGTTTTTTAAGGGCATTTGTTGCTTACCATAAGAGCAAATTTAGTTTCACTAAATTTAAGTTTGCAAGAATAAATATTTTTCTCTAAAACTAGGCCATTTACTTCCGTCGTACGAAACGAAGGTAAATGGCCTCGTTTTAACAAAAAATATTTATTATTGCGAGCTTAAATTTGGCGCAACTTTAATTTACTCTTATGGTAATTACCACATGCCCTTAATCATTGTTTTCTACATTCACTAGAAAATTAAAAAAAAAAAAACTACTATTATATCACACAGTGTATCCTAGCATAGGAGCATTTAGTACTTAATTGTCTAAAGTGTATAATATTAGTGTACATAGAAATTTTGCAGTTTATCGAAATTCAAAACTGATTAGACGATCATGTTTGCGATAAAATATAATGCTTCTCGAAGAATTATTTTTAAACTGCATTTTTGAGAAATTGTCTCATATTATTACCTATTTGACAACAATAACTGCCAATAAATTACATTAAAATGTCAAAATTTTGTTTAAAAGTAGGTGATACAGGTTTTCGAAACTAATCAGTGATTGTCAATTAATAAAAACGACAAAATGAATGAAATTTAAAATTTTCTTCATTCTTTTTCGTAAAATTTGTGGTAGATTGTTTTTAATATTTAAAGATAATTACTTCCGAATAGTTTCGTAATCCTTTTGTCAATTTTGTGGATCACTTGGGATTAAAGTTTGCTGTGCAAGGTGTCTTCTAAATCTAATATAACTACATATATTACAAGTTTCGCCTTGATTAAAATATAGAGAGAGGAGAACCGTTTTCAATCTAGTGCCCTCCTCTTTTCGTACTCTCCTTTTTTTAAAAACTAAAATAATTCATTATATAGTACAGTCTATTTATCGCTTGCTCAAGAGGATCAAAAGCAGATAAAAATATAAGGCACCTGCTGTAACACGTTAGTGAAAAAGGTGAGAAAGTCGCTTTCTAGTCCCCTATGTTGTGAAAATTCTGAATTCTTTTCTTTATTTCTTTACTGCAACACTAATTTTTTGTTTTTAAATGTATATTTTCAATTTTCTCTACATAACGGTTATATTACCCACAGGTACCTTAATCGCGCTTAAAACAAACGAGAGATCCGTCGAAAATGTGTTTCTTGTCGGAGGGGCCAGAACAGAAACGACAGCAGGAGAAACAAAGAAGAAGCAGAAAAGGTGCTCAACAAGTATAGGAGAAGGAGGAGAAGAGGTCAAGGAGGACTTCGATGAGACAGAGGCGCGCCCAGCGATGGGGACTAATGCCTCTTAATGTAATTCTGGGAGAGTTGGAAGATAATGAAATTGTGGAGAGCGCCTTCAAGTGTCTTAAGAAAGCCCTGCCACTGACCTTTCTCGTAGTTGATTTGCTTCTCCTGCTGCCGTGCGTTGTCCGCCGCGACCTTCAGGAGACCCTGGATATTCCTGAGCAGGGTCTCCGTACTCGAGACTGAGGGGTCCTGCGTGCTCTGCGAAACTGCCGAGGCTATCTGGGAGTAGTTCAGGGCTTGAGGACTTTCAGAACCACGGGCCGGAAGTGGTAGGTTCTCCGGGACGTCGGAAAGGTCTGAAAATTAAAAGGAAAAGGGATATTGTTTATTTCTTCACCATTAAACAGTTCAAACTATTTCAAGAGTTTATCTCTTCATTTGAAGTATAATACGAGATGAGACGCGACACCTCGAAAGTTTCACCATGTTTTATAGCAAATTTGGTCCCACTGAGCAAGTTCGTGTTCGAACTATGGGGGCAGGTGTCACGTCTCGCGACGGGATTAAAGTATTTGTAATAACTAGCAAATGCACGCTACAGCACGTGAAAAATAATGCATGGACAATTCAACAATTTTAGACCCTTCAAATGAACACTTTTTTAAATTTTGTATAATAAAAAGTATGCAAACTATTTTTATTATTATTTAAATCTACTGCTGTAGTTATGTATTAACGTCGTGCAGCATTCCAAAAAAATCAAACATTTGATTAACTTCCCCAACTCTTGGAGACTTATATCACGTGCGTGTATCGCAGTCGTAATCCCGCGAACGCCTACTTGTTGCCCATCAGCAGTCTTTGATTTAACTTTAGTGTAATCAAATTAAGCGTTTCGTATTTGAGGAATTAGTCATTTCTCCAATGAAGAAACGTGTTGGAATTATCTCTCTCTCTCTTTTTCTGTTAAACCAAAAACAAAAAAAATGATTTAATCTTATTTGTTCACAAATGTTCTCATGTACTACGCGGAGGTCTGAGAGATATTCTCGAAGAATCGACGAGATTCCTGGTGAATAAAAGAATGCCTTATGGTTATTGCATCCGATGAGTGTACCAGCCAGCGCCAGTGCAGGGCAGCGACGAGATGTCTCGCGTGGGTTAGTCTTAAGTGACCGCGCTTGGCCGGCCCACACCGCGAAGCGGGCTTTAGCAGCTGCTTTATGGCCAATGATATGTGGTTTATTGTATCGTATTTTAATTATCAGCGTGCGCACCTACAACGGAACGGCATTCGGTTACTTATTGCGGCATTGGTCGATTTAATGCTCGCGCCTTCGACACCGATTCGCCGGCACCTTTTGATAGCGCAGCTCTTCGAACTCGCCATAACCCTTTCCCCTTGACAACCCTTCTTTGGCCTCTTATCCAATCTCTTTTGCGATTTTTCCCTTTTTCTCTTCTTCTCTTCTTCTCCTCCATTACAATTATCAGGACAATAAAATAAAGAGAGCCCGAGTTGGATCCAGTTTGGATCGACTCGGTCCCTTTCAACTTTCGCTCGACCTCTCTCTCTCCCTCTCTCGACGGCACCGGAAGCAAAGAACAAATTTGAATCTCGTCTGATTCGAGGCTCAAAAAGTAGCCGGAACGAAGGAATCGGCACAAAATTCTAAGAAGCTCGAGAAAGGGCAAGAGTGTGTCTCATTAAATCAGAACGGCATTCCACGGGCGTGTACACTCCCACGGGCATTCGATGGGGTTCCACTTCGATCACCATAGGTAGTATGTATCGATGCATACAACACGCTGCGAGACACGGTGCTTCTCTTGTATGGGACTTCAGATTTATACGTTTAATTTGTGTTTTCTGCGAAATTTAGTGCACCCGTGGAAAACAAACAGAAAGTGACGACTAGGTGAATCAGTTGTGGGTATTTATCAGTATCAGACTCGCAAAGAGATCTTGAATTCTGTCGTTGAAGTTAAAAAGACACTAATGCCTGTTCAGCTTCGAAAGCAGAAAATCAACGAAAACGATTCTGTATGGCAGAATTGTAAGATTCTTGGACGAGAGAAACTGGATCACTCTTCTTCTCCTTTTTTTTAAACGTCCTTTGTCCATTTTTGCATAGAGTGAATGTAATGTAATGTAATAACTTTACGTCATTTCCGATTTTAATTTAGTTTTTCAGGCATTCTTCATTTTTATAATGGCTCTTGGAGGAAGTAATCTCCGGCACTAATTCGTCGATCTTACAGATCTTGTTCTTGAAGGTTCTTCTTAAAGCACTTTGAACGATATTCCGCACGATCCAATAAACGTCTAGTGGTACCCCATAATGGCAGCCGCACTTGCAGCAAACGACTTTCCTATCAACCCTTGACCTGGTGTGCTGTTCCTCGATACAGCCAAGATGAGAGTGTTCACTCTCAAGAAAAAGGTGTTCGCATTCAAATATTTTCTGCAATAACTCTTATTTAAAATGGAGAACATGAGATTTTTTAAATTGCATGTTGTAAATCTTGTCCACGTCGATTTTGATATTGGTCGCTATTACAAAATTAATTTTCTTGCTTCTATTAGATAGAATATTGAGACGATATTTTGATTTCCAATTTAACTCTTCAAATTAACAGCTCTGTCAACTATGGTTCAAATTAAGGTTCATATAGATAAGCAAGCCTTCGATAACCAGCGAGGATTTTTTTAAATTGGGTAGTCAACCCAATTAACGCATCAGATACATATACAATGAAATAATCGATTAAAAACCAATGTGATTATTTAGCCTCGGTGAATCAAAGTGTGAGGCCTGAACGCGAAATAGCACTGTGAAGTCGAGGAGAAAGATTGTATCGCAAGCCATCTTTCATTATTAAAACGAAACTAAATACCGAAGATGCGAGTCTAATGGTCCCTACTCTTCACCAGTGGTGCTTCATTTAACGTTTCGTAATGAACTATATTTATTACGAAATGCAATAAATGATAAAATAATGGAACCTGTCATCATGTAGCAGATTTAGCACGGAAGCTATATTATGTACATTCATATAAGAAACAATTAATCAAAAGTTAATTGAAGACCAGTACCACTTAAAAAATCATTACAAGACTTTAATTTAATCATCACAGGAATTTAAATTGAATGTTAAAAATCATTTTTTTGGAAATGAAAAGAAATCTACTTCGGCCTGGGATCGAACCAGAAGTCCCCGTTCATGAATCGTGGATATTCCAAATTCGAGTCAAAACCAAGGAAGATTTTTTATTGTTTAAAATAAATTTATATTGATCTGTTTGTTAACTTTATAATACATAAATATTACTACAAAAGAGAATTTAAATATTATCTTAAAACAACTGAAATAAATATAATATATATATTTTCTAGTTTCTCTCCCGTTTGTAAGTTCCATTTTTTTTCTCATTTTTCATTCTGCAGGTTAAAAATTAGATTTCTGGAAGATTCTTTAATTGAATGGCATAATTTCTGTTTATAATTTCGCCTATGACAACCGCTGAGAGCACGTTTCTCGAAGAGCGAGAGAAGACGAATCCCAGAAGGTTGCTTCTCTCTGGATGGAAATGATCGATGAGAGGGTCAGGCCCACCAGTCGCCTCAAAGAACTCATCTTTAAGATGTGGCGTGTCCACTCAAACCGATATAATTATTTTCCATCTGAACGTATTCTCTGAAGCGTGTAAACCATCAGATCTGTCAGTCTCCTACTCTTGTGGACGATTTAAACAATTTTTTGGATTCAACGTTCGTTTTAGTAAAACTCTCAAGTCAGTATTTAAAGGCATTATTATTAAAAGTTATAGGCTTCCTTATTTACTCTAATGAGAAAAAAATGATCAACTTTTCCATCTCAAATTAAATACTGACCTTCGTCCTTGTCGTTTTCATCTTCGAGGTCCTCTGACAAATTATCATCTTCTTCTTCGTCATCTTGGGACCGATGCGACGCTCCAGCTTCACTTCCAGAGTGTTCGCCTACACTGCCACTTCCTGCAGTTTTAGATAAGTTCAAAACTGGACTGTGGCCATTGGAAGATCCTAAAAAAGAAGAAATTCAAGTTTAAAATAAAAATCTAATATTAAAGTTTTCTGACATTTTTATTTTTAATTCAATTTCTATATATTTCATTTAATATCGATGAGACTTTTACGGATAAGTAAAGATTTTTAGTGACCGCTTAATTCCCCTCTTGGAAATGGACTGATTCTCGTATTCCATTGCGAAACACACAAGTATTAGACTTTCCTGCTGACAACTTGATGGATCTTATTTACCCTCAACGCATCTCTATTTGGATGCGAACACAACCATCCTATCCACTTTCCAGATCTCTCTTACATATTCCCAATTCACCTTCCTGCCTTCTATTTTCCCTCGCGAATTTGATGTCCCAGCATTTTAATCCTGACGTGGATAGATTCTGTTTAACCAGCGGTACAACCGGAACTGACCGAATGACGCATGTTTGCCTGCTTGCAATATAGGGGATGAGATTTTTGGGGTTGTGGTCTCAAAATCACATTAAATCAAATAACTTATTTAAAATTATCAAATGTATTTACTAGCGATAATAGGGATCACAGTGGTTCTTTAGTCCAATTTTAACTACAAAATGAGATATTTTTTAATAAAAAGATTTTTTTAAACCACAGAAGAGTAAAAATACATTAATAAATAAAATACTTTTTTATAATAACAAGGTTCTCTCTCAATCTGAATTAGTTCAATCTTACTAATTAGTAGTAGTTTCTTACTAATTCTAATAGTGCGAATTCAAAAATAATTTCACAATTTAATTTATAATTAATCTTTTCCAATTTTATACGTTTATAATCATTTCAGTTTCCACAAAATGGAAAGTACTTTTTTTTCAATATTAAAAATGTATTAAATATACATTATTACAGATTCAAACCACCCGCATAACCGAGTGCACCAAACCAAAATTTTCTCTTTACTTATGAAAAGTATTTGTAATAAAATTTAGAAATAATCTTTAATTTAATTAATTTGAATTAAATTTGCAATAAAAGTGAATAAATTTGCAATAAAACATAAGTGAAAAGATAAAATGAAGTGAAGCTCGCATTAAAGTTGACGATAAAGGATTCGATCAGGGATTAAAATATTACTGGGAATCAGTGAAAAAAGCCGTGAAACCCGATATCGGATTTAATCTGTGGGCCTCTAAATGCTCAAGATCCCGGTCCATCTGTAACTAAACTAGAAATAAAAGATATGAACTCAGTCGAAAAGAAAGAAAGAAAAATATTGAAACCAACGTTCGTCGTCGCGCGATACCAACTTATTCTGCCTCGTTTGGTTTTCAAGTTTTCGGTCCACGATCGATCGATCCATCGAACTCGAACGATTAAGGCTCTCTCGTTACCTTCTAATCCCAATGCAATCGGACCGTTCTCCAATATCAAAATAGTTCCAATTTTTTTCTTTAGTTCTTTTTAAAGAAAAAAATCAATTCTAAAGATTTTTAGCCACTTTTTGGGAATACGATGATTGGTTTTGGACTTACATATATCCTCTGAATCATTTTAGCACAACTAATATAAAAAGAGCTTGGATTTCGGCTAACTTCATATGTTACAAAAGAGAGAATGAAATTCTCAGTTTTTGAGAATGCTTCCCGAACGCTTGGAAATGAGCAAGACAATCGATTATCTCGTATCGTTATCTAATACTAATAATTTCCATGTGAAATTGGTTTAAATTACGCAAACAAATCATTTAAAGATTTAAAATAATATCAAAAGATTTTAAGGAATTTTAATTGATTTTAAGGGATTTCAATGGAGAGTTTTTATTTTTTTGCAGTATGAACTTACCATTGTGCGAACTAGGATCCCGTGGTTTACAGTCTAACGCTAATGCCCTCTCCGCTTCACTTCTCTCGTCCTTCAGCCTGCAACAAAGGGTTGAAAAAGACAAGACATTAATACAGAGAAGTTAAATTTGTCGAGCGAAGGTGGTTTCGCTCAAGGTATTAATTAAATAATTATTCTATCGACTGGGACCCGCAAATCGTGTAGGATGATAAGTAACGGTTTCCGCGACGATTCATTTGTTCCTCTCGCTATTATTATGCGCATCATTCTTGACTGTTTCTTTGTTCTGCCATAGGCGTCGATTGAAATATCAAATGACGCAGGTTCAATAAAAACAGCGTAGAATTGCTACGTCTCCATTGTCGGCTTTGATAAAAAACATTTTTGGTGAAAGCTTGTATTTGATGAGTAATTTCTAGGCACAGCACGTAGACATTTTATGTTTCAATGATATGGTCTTCAGAAATATTAATTGTTGAACCAAAGGTGTTTAATAATATAGGAAGGGTTGCATAAGAATATTTATACATTTGTGTTATACCTTGCACATAAATAGAAATTGTCTCTGGATACATTTTGAAATATTTAGTGAATATATTCTTATTTATTTTCTCGTAGGCGAAATATAATCCTTCACTTCTGTAAAATGAGGACAAGTGCTTAAGGTAAAGTAGAATGAGAAAACGAGAATATAAAAGAATGCCATCGTCTCAATTACAATTCTCAAAGAAACTTAGCTACTTGTCATGTAAAACGTTTGTTTCGCAAACTCATGATTTGTGACTCGACTAGGACTGCCCCGACGCAATTAATTTTTTTTCTAAAGAAGCAATTGGCATTTGCACCTAGATTCGTCAAGGATACCAGAGTCTACAAGAGAAAACATCTTATTTAAAATAAGGATTTGTCCTTGGAAAAAAAAAGGAAATAAAACAGATAAATGTCAGAAGCGAAGTAGTGATTCCAAATAGCGATACGTCCTGGGATAATGGGACGTGACATGTTGCGGTGGCCATTTTCCCCGAGGAGAGGAAACGAGAGAAGTACAGAAGAGGTGGAAGCTTCCATTCTCTTTAACGCGACCGTAACTTATCGCTCGTAGACACTGTATTTCTCTCCGGCTCTTTGAAAGCATTTTCTCATTAAAAAATTAAAGCGCGAGAAGGGAAAAGAAGGAGAGAGAGGGTGGGTGGCTCAATAAGGGGTGGGAGAACGTGGTGCGACGCGGAATGGTTACGAAAGTCGAGAGGGGGAAATGAGAGGCCACGGTAAGTGCTCTGTGGCTCCCAGATGCGCCCAATATTATGTTTAATGATATTAACTTCTTACTTAATGGTCCGCGGTTCGATTCGAGGTGCGAAGAGCCCCTACCCACCACAAAAAGCGGAAAAAGTATACCCACGAGAATAATCTACGAATAAAAGGGAAGGAGAGTCACAAAGAGAGAGCGCAGGAAGGGACTCGGATGAAATTCTAATCACCTCTGAAGGATTCTTTCTCTTTTTTAATTTGAGTCCTTCGCCTTCTTTTGGATAACTCTCGTTGCCACGAGCGATGACCTCGAATTTTGCGAGATAAACTTACGCGTGAAACTCTCTCATTGGAGGGGGAAATCGGTTCTCCTGTTTTGCCATTGCCTTAGGGTGTAGGGGGTTATTCACCATTTCTCTCCCCTAGAGTAAACCACGAACCACGAGTCTGCGTGCTACCGCAACATCAAGACAAAAATCTTAACGATTCCAGCTTAAAAGTTCGTCGATGTTGAAAAAGCTCCCTTCTTTATGGAATAGAGCGAGATATGGGATTAAAAGTTTTGCCTTGGCCCGTCATGTTCTTACTTTTCATTTAATCTTGGACTCTTTCAGAAATACGAGCACGTTTTTGATGTAAAAAGTAAACGTAATCTCTTGAAGGGTTTCTCAAGGGCTATCTATGACATTAAGTTTTAAATTTTTTCCAATGTTTCGATGAATTATCTTGTGAATTTCTTTAATATTCTCCAAAATCCAAACAATTCTTCGTAAAATCCCACAAAAAATAGTTAAATCCCTTAAAATTACTTAAAATCCCACGAAATCTCGTTAGAACCATTAAAATCCCTGAAAAAATTTCAAAATTTGGGGCATCAAATGCACTTGTCTTGAAATTGACAAACATTTTATTTGTTGGACCTACAAATTGTCGAATTTCAAATTGAAATCATGTAATTTTGTATCTTTTTTGTATTTGAACATTACTAATTTTACCGCCTAGAGCGACAAACTGTCTTAGTCCTGCCTGGAGAGAAATAACCTTCTGCCAGTAAAACTTGTACATTTTTATTTTTCCCTATCCCTTCTTAGGACAGTCTGGTGTATATTTTTTTCAAAACAGATGCTCTATATACATATATTGATAAAATTCTTGACGATGAAGTACGTAGTCTAACGAAAAAGGTGAAGTTCTATATTCGACATTACGGTAACAGAAGCATCAAAGGGAACTAACAGGAACTAATTTGGTAAGCTTCAGAAGTCAGCTACGAGCAAATGGAGGTGATTAGGATATGATGGAAGTACCTAGACAATTTCTCTGAAGTCTGGTCCCAATCGAGAGAGTATCCTACGTCAGATTGTCGCGACAACTTCATTTTGGAGCGATAATTAAATTTTAATTGGTAATACGAGTCGATTAAGGCAACCGATGAATATCTTGGTCCGTCCCTATGTTTCTCTTTCCCAACCTTCCTGTGCACCCAACCCTCCTCCTCCTGCTCCTCTTTCTCTCTCGCCCTGCTCTTCGATGCTCTCTTTGCTCTCATGGCGGGCCCTACAAGGCTCTCGAAGAGAAGAGAATCGGTTCGCTTAGACGTCGCGGCGCTTCAATAACCGGCAACGAACCGGAGGTTATTAAATTTGTAATTAGTTGAATATTACGCCGAGCGTCGCGGCGCTCGCGCTAACCACGTTCCTGAGAAACGTACATGCGTATCTATTTGCGTATGTATGAACCCCCCCCTCACCCTTAAAATATATATATATAGATATGAGGAGTAAGACTACACGGTGTTAATACGTTACGGGTTTCATTACCTGTACGCCTTCTCCGCATGAGTCTCGGCTCAACACGCGAATAATTAGTGACTCCAGCTACGTGCTGCACGTCCCGATAGAGCCTATACCTATTCGCGATATGGCAATTGCCGCGAGTCGAAGCCAAGAGAGTAATGAGATCTACCTGGGGATAAATGAGCACTCCAAACCTGGATGAACCTCGCCTACATTAACTCCATCTTTTTTATTCCAATACATAATTGCTCCCTTTGATTTACACAATTGCACTGCTTTCAAGTTCTGCCGTAAAAGTTAAAAAGATACTTAGAAAAGCTTAAGTTAAGGTACACTCGACCTTATTGTATTGAAGACGGAGCCTCGACGCTTTTCCAAGACTCAAAAAGACCGTAATCTTTCTGAGTTGTATTTTTATACCTGGTGTTAGATGAATAGAGGCCAAATACAACGTTTTAGTGTCTTAATATTTTATCCTGCAGAGAATTACAAGTTTATATAGCAAAAAACTTGTTATTTAATAAAATCTGTTTGTTTCTGAGAAGTAAGTGTCTTTTTAACTAGTACGGCAGAATTGAACATTTCATTCATGTGTTACATTTTTTATACGTAATGGCGTTTGTACATACATTACAGATTAATTTGAGTAAATCTACATAAACAATAAACAAGTCAAGTTAATTTTTTTAGCCATTTTTGGTTTGGCATTTAATTTTGTTTCGATAATGGGAGGCTCTGGAGCGAGCACCCACTCAGAGAGGAAACGAGCACTCGAACCACGGGAGTTCATTAAAAGGTGGAATAATGTTTGAAAAGGTTCGATTGTCGAAGATCTTTGCCTTCGATTTTTCTTCTCCTACATGGTGATTATCGCACGGACCCATATAATACTCTCTCCCTTTACAAAATAACACTTTATTCTTTCGGTAATTACGACTCTTATTCTTATTGGAATCATGAAAGATTGCAAATGTCTGTATTACAAAACTTTCAAGTAGAGGAATACACGTTATTAAAGTCTTTGTACTGAGAGACTTTTTAATAGACAAAGTGATAAAACTTATTTAAAATTTAGTGTAATATCGTTTCAAAGTGAGGAAAATAGGATTTGCGTATGAGCATATTAATATAGTGTTTTTCAACCGGTAAAGTTAATAAGGTAGAAGTCCCAATTCCTGGCCTGGCCACCTTAAGAATTTTAGGAGTACATAGCCGTCCCAATATGAATGTTATGAATGTATGAATATTATGACTATATTAAACTTCGGTACAGTAATATGAATGATTGTCATAAAATTAAAAAATCCCCTTTGTCTACTGGAATGGTAGAATCCTCGAAACGATTTCCCTCAGATCCCCAACGAGTTCTCCTGCTGATCATACAATAGAGTAAACCCCTGGAAATCAAAAGCATCGTCGGCATAGCGTATATTGATAATGACGACAACAATTGTAATTTTG
Organism: Synergus magnus; assembly: GCA_032275165.1. NCBI lineage: Eukaryota > Metazoa > Arthropoda > Insecta > Hymenoptera > Cynipidae > Synergus > Synergus magnus. The sequence goes on along the minus strand of JAUESH010000043.1, from coordinate 17,944,463 downwards.
CAGGAACAAAGGCCCCCGTACAGTAAAGGTATTCTGCCGCCGATCGTCGACCGCACGGCAGCTTTTCCAATAAGCGATGTATATACCCCGGTACACGTGCAAGGGTTCACATGATGTGTAAAGTACGCGTACACATATCAGATATTGAAAAAAAAATCTGTCGCTATACCACGAGTATTATGTATACACATTGTACGTTCGGTAAATATCGCCTACTACATAAATATAAGCATTTTCACTGTGAAAGAATGTTTCCACTGTTTTATAATTTTAAAAAGTTCGAATATCCATTTATTAGAGGGGAACCGCAATTTTTCATTTTACTCGGAACAGGGAAAACACATTATATATACTAAAAATGTGAATAACATTTAACATTTAACCCTCCATAGAGGGATAACTTTTTTTCTTTATAACACTTGTTTTCGCGAATTCGTGCAGACACAAAAATTGGTTTGTCGAGTTGGTATGAAATTGTGGCTGTGAAAAGTCGAAATAACGAACGACCAGTAGGACAAGAGGGGTTTCGTAACGTGATCCCAAGGACGACAAGTACGACGACTACTGGTGCTACTACTTCAAGCAACACTCCTGTTGAAAATTCCACCCTCGAGTTGCTGACATTCGAGGCAAAAGGGGTTATTTCTCGCGTATAACGAGTCACCGAGAGGACTCGATCCTTCAGAATCTCTCCTCTTCCTTTGCCAGATGAACAAGAGTTCCGCACCCGTTTGCCAAGTGCTAGTCGGCGTTATGCGAATAATTAGGAGGCGTCCGGGGACGAGCAGTCGACTATCCGGTTACCACGGAAAGAAGAGAACCACACGGATCTTTTAATCCAGATGAATTCATTGTCGAGAGGAAAGCCAAGATGAGAAAAGGCGCTGTTAAAAGCATCAGACTTCTTTGGTTTAATTCTCAGTGTCATCTGAGATGGACTACTTCAAGATGGAATACTTCAAAAGCTGTTATACGCGACCAACTGTTATATTCCGTATCGTGTAAACTTTCCAGAAACAACCTTGTAAGGAGTTTAATAAACGTATTTACTGTGAAAATCCACTTCGCATCAAGCAATTTAACTAACAGAAAACATGTTCAGAAACAATATTGTCTGCCTAGCTGTGTAGGCTGCGAAAGGGTCCTGGCGATTGATTATTGACGAAATCGAATTAGAGGCAAAGGCGAGTGATCCCGCTCAGCACAAAGGTTCCAACCGATTCCCGCGAGATCCTTGGAAATATCATCAGACATATCGCGAGTCCGACACATTTATCAAATCGACGCGTGCGGTGCTTCAAGAGGCAGGGAGGATTCAATCAGCGAATGCCTGGCATTCCTCGGACATCGCTAAGGCGAATCGAATAAGACGCTTGACTCGCGAATTAATTCCCAATTCCTCGATCCCAAACCCATCTCCTTTCCCTGCTTCCATCTTCTCCAACATCGAACATGAAACGAACATTGATTACTTAATTAAATTCGTAACTTTTCGATTGTAAACGTTTATGCTCGTCCAGTTGAGAGAAGTTAATAATTTTATTATCCGAAAGGAAATTTTCTAAATTCTAAATTTAATGCACGTAGCGAAAGGAGAAACGTTGTCCAGCCTCTTCTTATTGAAAAGTTCTAACAAATGTTCCAGGATTCAGGAAGCTTTCATAGGATCAGAATGTACCCTCTCCATTTGATATTTTCCCCTTCTGTGCATGTGACCCCAACAGATTTGAGATATGAAACGAACGACTCGGTAGAACATTCGCGGGAGGAGAACGCGAAATTAATCTCAATCGTCGCTCACCTCGGATCATTTATCACGACTCGTTATGGAAGGCACGACGAGAGCAGCCTTCTCGAATTTATATGAAGTTAGTAACGGTAGTCTGTGTACGATTGTGTCGTGACTGCTGCCAAGGTCTATTAGTCAAGAAAGTGGAGGAGCTCTAGAGTAAGGGAGAAGGAAAGAGAGAGGAAGAAGAGTAGACATCTCCAGGGAGCCCAAGAGGCAGCAATACCACTCTGGTTTACCTTCTTACCTGCAGGTGGTCTTTGTTGCATTCTACAATTACCAGAGCTACCATGCCTACTAATCTGTTTAAACTCGACGATTGTCCTGTCACCACTCTGAATTTCTTCGGCCCCTTCACGCTTCAACAAATTAACAAATATTTGCCTTTCACTAGCCATGTTGTACAAACATTCAATAGTGATTTTAAATTCCCATCTGTCAGTTTTCTTCTTTAAAAATTTTCATCTTTACTAAATGTGGGGAGTTTAAGATATGAAGTCTTATTTCAGGCAGAGTCCTAACTCTGAAAAATTGATCTAATAATGATCTAATATAAACTGGAAGTCTTGAAGTGAGTGTATAATTTTAAGGATATGAAATGAATTCAAAAAGGTAATTCAACTAATGAATTATTTGATGGACAAAGTGTGAGAAATGGAATCATTTTTGTAATTCCTTGGGGATTGCAGAGCTGAGAAACGAAATGGGAGATGTAAAAACTAAATCTGACATTAAGGAGAGATTAATGTTTAGTAACTCTGTATTATGAAAATCCGAAACTCACTGAATGGAATTAAGAAAGGGAATGAGTAGAGAGAGATGGTAATGAGACAAATCACAGGAGACTCTTTCCCCTTAACCTTTCCGCTTTCTTCTTGGTACTTCCACTTCCTCGTGATAATTTTGACGAATCAATAAGCAACATCCAAGTCGAGGTACCAGCGAGCCAACTCCAAGGAAACTTCACCCCGACTTCTGTTGCCTCCTCCCCTCCTCCAGAAAACAAGCGAACCAGCTAATTATGTATCCCCTGCGGGACCCCCGCAGACAGGAAATGAGACTCCCTGAGAGTTCTAGGCGTGCCATATATACTGCTGAAAATACTTAGGATACACAGTCGGATTAATCTTGCGAAGATACGAGCGCTGAGATAACCTGAGTTTATGTCCAAGAAGGACAGCGGTTTAATTAGACGACGAAGATTCGCCTAGAAATGTTGATTGAACGAAATTGTTTTCCACGGGGACGAATGGAATCAAGAAATCAGACTCCCCGGATCCAAGCTGCAAGGAGACAATGCTGATTAGTCAGCGAGATAACGGTCCGTTTAAGCAAACGACTCGAATAGTAGTGTTCTAATCTCGATATAGTAAAACATTCACACGCCTAAAGGGTATTTATCTCTGTGGGGTGGATGTTTAGGGGATCATGTTTTGTGTATTTTCAAGTCAAAGAGTTAAATGTTCCCTAAGTTAAGAAAATAGCCTTGAAGATTCTACTAGCAGATAATTCTTATTTAGAAGCTGCCCTCTTTTACTACAACTTTTTATTATAATAACCTCATTTTTATACGCTCAAACACCGAGATAACCAACTTCTAAAATCACTTAAAATTATTTGCAATCCATTAAAGTCTCTTTAAAATTCTTTAAAGTCCCTAAAATCAATTAAAACCTCTAAAAATCGTTTAAAGTCACTATAAAATCCCTTAAGGGCATGTGGTAATTGTACCATAAAAGCAGATTTAGTTTCCCAACTTTAAGCTCGCAATAATAAGTATTTTTTGCAAAAACTAGGGCATTTACCTCTATTTCGTACAGACGGAGGTAAATGGCCTAGTTTTAGTAAAAAATATTTATTATTGCAAACTCGAAGTTGTAAAAGAAGTAAAATTTTCCTCTTTTACCTTTAAAAAAATCCTCTCTTGAAAAAGTGCAAAATTTCAACCCGAGGACAGCGCCCGGTTGACTCGTGTGGCGCGCAGCATGGTAGTAAAAGTAGTAACGTAAAGTTAACGCTTTGGAGATATATATCTGTATACATGCCGGTTGACGGTAAAGGGAGATACCAGCAGGGTCGCCTAGAAAGGGTTTGAATTATGAAACACGTACGAAATGGCGTGGATGCAGAGTTCTCGGAGTGCAGACATAAGGCCAGTGATATTGCACGAGATAATAATAGATCGCGGGGGTGGGCAAGTGGGGTAGTAATATGAGCAAGGGTATATCTTCCCCCTCGCCCTTATTTTATCCCTATCCGAATAAACGAAAGAAGCCGCTGCCGCCCTTCTACTCGAAGAGTGGAAAAGCATTTTTCAATTCAGCGAAACTTTACGATAGGCATCTTCCCTAAGCGCAATGCGGCCGAAGAAACATTTGTACATAAATCTGAAAATTATGACCTCCCCTCCTGACCTCTCCCCCGTCCTCAAATCTCCCTTGAAACCCCCGTTCCAGCACGGGCACGGCATATGCCTGCCAACGCGTAGCGGAAAGATAACCGAGCGACCCCTCCACACCCACACAAGGGGACATTTAACACACCCATATGGAAGTCAGACCACTGGTTGCAATACTCGTGGTCGCGCATTCGCTTAAAAAAGCTCTTGTGTGAGTGACACCAGGCGGCATGTGCGTGTTTTTCCCATCGTCTCCCCATATTCGCAATGCGAGGATAAATCAGAATCAGGCGAAAATAAAAATCACTTTCCAGCATTGTGGCGGGTCCGTCGAATGATTCGATTAAGGGCTATCGATGGTCGTTACGGGGGCGCTCCGGATCGCGAGGTGGGGCGGCTTATCGCGGTTGGAATGGAGTCACTTCTACGGGACTTTCAACCCTCTCAAGAGATCGACTTCATATTCCCCCGTGGATTTTTATGCCTTTTACGACAGTCTTTTGATGCGATTTTCAGATTTTTTTTCGGTTTATTTCTCCAATTCAAGTGAAAATCGAGGGGCTGTCAATTTGTGAAGATTTTTGATGAAATTACTCAGAAAAGTTACTCAGAAAAGTCACTCAATCTTCAGTTATCTTCAGGGCAAAAGAAATTATTCAAGCCTTACATCATAGAAAATGTTTCAAGGAATGTAGAGTTGTTTATTCTGTTAACTCTGTTATCGCCTTTGAATTAATTGGGTCAAGCGAAGTTTAGCTGTCAATAATGGATCCTCTTTCCATCTGTCCATCCCAGCAGAAGTGGATTTGGAATCGAGAGTGGACAGCGTCCCTCCGTAATCGTTTTCCGTATAAACGCGAGTGCCGGAGGGTCGCATTCCTACTTGGTATTTCCCTTCCTCCACTCAAAACGGAATGGAGCTTGTCACCAAATTGTCGACTCTAATGATAAATTACGCCCTCGGCACGGGACGCCCCGTGTGAAAGCCGGCGGGAGAATCAAATTGCAATTTGTTATTTGTAATTCCGAGTGTCGTTTAATATACTCTCGCGATCCTATCCACCCCTTCTCAAATTGAGAAAGGGAGAAGGGTTAGATGCTAACCGAAGGTTGATGAGAACCTAGAAGGTATGATGAGCAAAGGGTTGATAATATTATATATCGAAATAAAGCTCTATGTATCTGGAATTCATTACATCTAAATTATTTCGCAACTAATTTAACTTCAAATAGAATTTTAGATCAAGTGATAAAGATAAAAACTTGCAATTTCTTCCGTCAAGTTTAGTTTAAACATATTGTATTTTCTACTTGACTGAGCTTGGTTTCCACTCACATTCCTCGAACTTTGAAGAATCCAGTGTTATCGATTGGAAAACTTCAACATGGACGCATATAAATAATTCCATTCCGATTTACCCCTTTTCACTTCTTGGCCCCGGGGGCTCGCGATCCAACCAGGATGGAAATGTGGGGGTTGTGTTCAGGGTTGAGCGATAAGTCTCGGTCCGTTCGATCTCACCCCCGGTTTGCTATTCTCGAACGCCTCGATGCTCAGCCGCCAGGCAAAACGCAAATAAACTCGCGAACTCCCTTCTCGGTCACCTCTCCTCATAACTCCACTTTCAAGCAACTACTCTTGAATGTAGATCGAAGAAAAATATGCTCACTGGGTCGAGCTGCAATTTTACGCTTTAGAGCTGACTTGGTGCGATAATAAAAGCGCAGATTTCATGAAAACGAACTCGAATGGTATTTAATTTATGAATTTCATGAAAAAAAAAAAAAAGAAGTACGGAACGGTAAAATTTTAGAGCAAGAATACGAACATCCACCAGATGGGATTTCGCGATTTTGCTGCTTTTATTCCCGTAGGCGCGGCAAGGCGATGTGAGGAAGAAGAGGTGGGCAGAAAAGGTTACGCGTGCATGCGTGGAAAAATACACGCGTAAAAAGCTCCTTATCGGGTTTGCGCAAGAATA
>JAUESH010000043.1:17861901-17908550 GCA_032275165.1 Synergus magnus | reverse complement strand
AAGAATCGAATCGGAATCGAACGCCCCTAGCTCCAATTTCAACAGAATGAATGAATGAATGAATTTGTCGTACTTTATTATTATTAATATATCAATTTCTATTTTCCCTAACAGGTATTCACATTTCCCTGACTTCCTGACATGTGGCCACCCTGATAATTGGTTGAACCAGACACAGCACCTTTCCTATTATCTTTGGTAAGCTTTAAAAGCGAACCTTTCATTGTGTTTCTAAGTTCTTGCCTAGATTAAAAAGGATATATTCCTTTCGCGATAAGATCCAAAGAGTTGAGATAAAGGCGCGAGGAATTGAATTTTCGACGCCCTTCTACTTCCTTTCTAGGTGGAGCAAGTAAGGCTGGTAGGCGGACCGGGAGGAGCGTTTCCGGATTTCAGTGAAATCAGGCGAGACGCGAGGCTCGCGGTGAGCCGAGGATAAAGAGCGCTTTTGTGGACTTGATGGATCGCCAGCCGCTTAACCAAATATCAATCACAAAGCGCGCAGTCTCTGCATATAATCTGCACGCTGATTTCGGCCCGCGTGTTTGCCAGTCGACTTAGCCGTGCAAGCTTCGCTTCCGATGATGGATTCGCAAAAGGCGAGAGGATCTAATAAACGAAAAAGAGGGGGTGAAAAATATGGATAGGACTCGCCGCGTGCTAGGAATACCAGGGAAAAAGCATGAGGAGTTTCTCTTCTCGCCTAACATTCGATTTGTGATTCTTGTGATGGAGGTTGTCATCTCCAGCACCAGAGATGCACGGTGATAATGTATGCGAAGACACGTTTTCTGATCGATGGACGGACTTGGATGCGTGACACCCTCCCTTCTAAACAGACGTGATATCGCGCCAGTGTCATTTTTCATCTTTATGCTCTATCTCGATCCATGGGAATCATACATCGAAATTATCCTCAGCTTCTCAATTTTATTATTTACTTTTATACAAACATTGGCAGAACGACATAGCTGTTGAAGTCAGATTCACATCATTACAATTAAAGATGTCCTACTGCAATTCACCCTATTTTGAATCCCTTGCGGAAATTTCCCCATTGTTCTATCTAGTTTGCCCCAATTTTATTAGGGCTCTAGATAGAAAAACTAACTAGTGGTTAGATAGTTTGTCACGATGATCTATTAGGGTGCTAGCTAGGCCAAGATAACACGAATGACGTGGCTCTGACTGGGGCCGGATCAGATAGCCACATAATCAACCAATTTGTGATTGTAATTGTAAAATTCCATAACCTAATAATTCCATAAAAAAATTATTATTTTCTTACTACGAAAGTGTGAGAAATGTGCTAGTTCAGTGAACATTTTCAGCATTCAGATGTAATGTAAATAAGAGCTATAAATTAGATAGAAATAGAAAATCTAACCGGGGCCAGATCTGGCTGCCAAGTCGGGCCATCTATTGAGGCGGTGATCGGATTCTGCACGGGATAGAGTGAGGCGCACCTTGCACCCTGCAACCCTTGGCACATGCAAGACTATTCAATGGTGAAACAGGGGCTTCCAACTTCTGCATATTGGTAGAGGGCAGGGACCGTGAAGAGGGAGCCGATGGTAGTGGCCGTCAAGGTAGAGGCGGAGGAAAGGAAGAAAGGACGAAAGAACAGGAGAGTGAGAATGCGGTGGAGGCTCGCGTAGGATGATGGAGGCCCCATCTTCGAGATTTCTGCATGCCACTGCAGTCAAGTCAGACAGAAAGCGGTCTGTATAATTATGGGTTGTCACCTCATCAGCTCGCGCGGGGGTTACCGGGCGTGAAGGGGGATCAGCGGCAGGAACAGAGGGGGTTATAGGAGCGCAGTCTTTAGCTCAAATTGTGTTTTATCGTCGCTTGCTCGCATTTGGCTTTAGGCTCGGACTTTTGGAGTGATTGGAACGAACGTTCTCCACGTTCACCGAGTACTGTTCTTGGAAGAAATCCGAAGGAATCCGTTCCCAATGAGATTTGGCTGGTTAGATTATCAAAGAGGCAGAGAGAAGATTGTATCGAATTAAATAATAGTCAAAAGGAAGAAAGACGAGATGAGATGCTTTGTGAAATACAATTTCTTGCTGCTGCATCGCTTCTAATATCTAGAAGCCTCAACCTCGAAGCATAAACGTTAACGTTTGGCACGTACCTTCAGCGGCACTAGACACTACACATAAACACTACGCATGAAGAATTGAAGCTAAGTGGAGAGTTTAGAGGGATTTCATTAAATCATATGGATTGGGGATAATGTATGTTATTGAGCAGAGCGTTCAAATCGCGCTCTATAAGTTGTAATAAGTCCAATTTTAGGGACGGTCATGGGCCGGGGTACCTCAGAGGTTCGCAATAGAAAACTCAGATCTTTAGTGCTTCAGGTGAGAGGATCGACGAGGATGGAAGCAATTGAAAGCCACTGGCAACGACCGCGGTTTCTCGAACCCGCCACTTACTCGTCAAACGGCCAGCCGGTCCGCCGAAATCACTGCCATTTAGATAATTTATAATGAATAGGCACTCGCCTTCTCTATCCTTCGCCTTAAACCTATTTCTCGCATAGGTAAAAGACAGCCCAAAGAATCGCCACGGGCCACGGGCCACGTTTGGTTCAAATGACAATAGTTTCAGCTGTCTCATATATTACACGATCGGGGGTCGTGTATCATACCTTTCTCAGAAAAAAAACCTCTGACCATGTGGGAACTCGTACCAATTAAGCAACTGTTAAAGTTTTAGTCGAACTCTTATATTTGGTGCCGTAAATTAAAAATATCTAAAGTAACCGTACTGCTACATTCAGAAAAGTGATTTACGAGTCTTAGGGTAGGGAAAAATGTACACCATTTATATCTAGTAAGGGTTACGTCGAAAACTTTTTAAAGTTCCACAAATACTTGAGTTGAAAATTGTTTTAGAGGAAGAAAAGATTTCTGATGGTATAAGAATTATAACATCTCTGTTGCATGTGCATTCTCAGTGGCTACTTCGAACATAAGTCTCAATAGTATATTATAGTTATTAGAAAATTATTGTTGGTTGCTTCCTGCAGCGATGGTTATAGATTTAGTAATGCTGTTATTTCCGTGCAGTGTTAATAACCTCTTTAAAAACTTGCAAAGCGTCGTCGACGAAACAGCGGCGGCATATCGCGTGAACATACGCGCCTTTTTCTCTTTCAGACCTACGAAACGCCGGTTCTAAACTGAACTGAACTTACGTGTGGCTCGTCGGGAGGTTCATTATTAAAAGCGAACCCGGCAATTTGCCCATTCGCCAGCCAGTGCGAGAGACTCGAGAAGGTTGCAAATTAGTATGCAGATTCTGAAAACATTTCCGCCACTTTTACACTATGTTTGTCCACGGTTTGCATTTTTGTGATTTCGGGGGCATCTTGAATCGGACCCTACGAAGGTCTCGAAGGGTTAATGAACCTCAAACAAATAAGATACCACCGAAACGAAAAACATATTTCGAAACTTCTGAAATATTTTTTTAATAAAACATGAAATTTATGTAAGTTTCTGAGCGTCAAAGTTTACGTTCGAGTGAACCGAAGTAGGTGCTCGGACGGCCTAAAGGGATTAAATCTGGCTCATCGAACCGAAAAAAAAGAGGAAAGAGACGAAAGAGAAATGGATAGAAAGTAATCCTTTGCTCGAATTCATCGTTGCTAGCCACTTTGCTCAACTTTCAGTCTCTTTCTCTCAGATTCGATGAAGTAAGAATAGAAGAGAAAGAGAGTCATTGTTTTTCTGAACCAACGGTTTTCGGTAAACAACGAATCAATTCCGGGTTACGTGAAATTATCTGGAAAATCTTCTCTTTCACCTTAAGCTGAAAACCCCAAACGGGAGTCAATGTTCTTATCGATTCTACCGCAAAAGAAGAAGGTATTTGGGTTATGAGACCTGTCAAGGCCGTGGGGATAACTTCTGATGTTTTAAATTTAACTCTCGAACATTGAACCTCTGATGAGAATTGGAACCTTAAAACCCTCCAATATATTCATCAGTTCAGGAAAACTTTAGAAGCTGACTTAATCCCAAGTGATTTCAATCAAGTCTTTTCAATCTTTTTTCATAAATTTGATATTACCTCTTCTTCTGACGTATAAATTTATTAGTATCAAATTGGACTTCAATCAAGTGCTAAACACCACGTTTAAGATTAATTTAGCTCCACACTAATCCAGCTAATGATGATAAGGCTGAGATTTTATATCTTCATGCAACGTAAATCGTCTTTCAAGTTAACATTAACTGCCTAGTAGGAACTTCAAATAGTAATTAAATTACATCAGTGGTTTAGATAGTTATAAATATTCATTCAGTCTAATCTTTGCTAGGTCTGCGGGCCTATAATATTACTCTGGAAATGTTCCTGCTCGCCTTAAGAGAATGAACGCAATATCTAAAATGTTTTTGGTTTAATCAATCCGATGCAGAGTAATGCTTGCTTTTCATACTTAAGTCTGCTCTACAAGAATAAAAATCCAACTATCAGCCTTTGGAGAATGTTGGCGGGAATATCAAGCGGAGAGGGTTATATGTGTCGATCTAGCCATATCGCGAGACACAAATTGCGGATGCACGTGCATAGGAGTCACTGCTTTGTGTCGGGGCGGTCTTGTATAGATACATAAACACGGGAAACACAGTTTCGCGCACGAGGAATCCGGTTTTTCAAGTAATCGGGACCCCGAGCGGCCAGTCAGCCATGCAGGCAGGCAGCCAGCAGGCCAACCAACAATCCAAGCACCCATAGAAAGAGTACACCTCTAACTTTAAGTCTCGTGGAATGAGTCGAACCGATGCGATGCCTTAGGCCAGTGCGAATATCCTTTACTCTCACCCGCTCTCACCGCCGTTATCTATCCGTCTCTCTTTTCCTCATCCGCATCGAGGTATTGAGACATAGGTTCCTTACGGCCGATAAATAGAAGCTGGGCTGACCAAAGGCACTGCAGAAGAAGCAACCAATCTTCTTCTCTGAACCTTATAACGACAATAACGTACGAGAAGCTGAGTTTCGCGCTGATCTCTTCTCCTTTTCCTTCTTCCTCAAGTCCACCTCGTCTGTTCTTTCGTCTCACCTCGCCCATTCTTCGCGTCCAACATACGTGCAGTATTTGTTCTTCCCGAGCGCCGTTTCGAGACGGTCTCCTCGCACGAGCATCATCCAAGGGCAGTAAACCTTTTGATATATAGTCGAAGGTTTTTAGAGTTCTGTCAGCCACGCCCACAATCGGCCTTAGTATTATTTACACTCTTCGTGGTTTGAGCTCAACCACCTCCTCGTTGCCTTCTTTCCACCCCCCCCCCCTGACTCTGCTTCCTTCAGTTTCTTCGATCTCGACACACTGCAATTTGTCTGCGACTAGTAGCCCATCTCAAGACACTCCAGGGACTTTTTATTCAAGGCAATTGATTTCAAGAACAAGGCCAGTCATATCTCGCATCAACTCCTGCAAGATTGATTGTTGGAATCATAAGATATGAATGGATTTAAAGGGTGATCAGCCTGTCGATTGAATTTATAGTAGGCCGAATCAAATTCTAGTTGAATTTCCACATGTAATTTCGAGTGGAATTTCCACATAGCCATATTTTTTTACGAATATTTTAAAATTTTAATTGTACATGCAACCCGTGTAGAAATTTTCAAACCTGGCCCAGACCAGTGATGAAACACATGGTCCGACTGAGGCCCGACCGGAAGTCGAGTATTCAGGTCTAGGCCCGGTCGAGCCGTGTGTTTCATTCCCAGTTTGATATCCTCCGATCTAGAGCTGATCGGGGTCAGGCCGGGGCCATAGCAAAATTCATCAGGTGTTTCTTGTTTCAGTTGGTCTAGTTTTTTTGTCTGAGTAGAAATTTTCAAACCTGGTCCAGACCGGGGATGAAACACACGGTCCGACCGGACCCCGAACGGAAATCGGGTTTTCAGACCGTGTGTTTCATCCCCAGTCTGAAACCCCCGATCTGAACTCGACCGGGGCCAGAGTTAATCCAGACCATATCACCCGCCGGCCTGTATGGTTTAAAATGGATTTAGTCAATACCTAATTTTAAATTGCAGTACAAGAGAAAAAGAAGCTTCAGCCAAAACCACTATTAAATCAGCAACAGAAACTTGTAGCTTTTGCCCTAGAAGCCAAGAAACCCGCACAGCCAGAGAATTCCCCTAATCTTGCATCTGTTGCGCATTATAGAAAAGCGATCTCGTCTAATTTGCGTCCCGGCAAATTATCTATTTCCTACGTTGGAGTATCCTTGGGGCACTACTTGATATCCAGTTTGAATCCACAAGAGGAAGAAGGGGCGTTGATACGAGGTGGGGGGAGGCATCAAAATGTTGAGGAAAGGAAGGCAATGGATGCATATTTTGCAAACGATGGCCGTGCGATACCCCCGGCTTGGCCCGACCTGCCCGAATCACGGATCTTGGTCCGACCCACCTCAAATTTAAATCGGAACTGCACTTTCGGCAGGCGAATGATGTGCAAGGAATATTGCCCTAATAACACGGTTGAAGGTCGGTTCGCGACGATAGTGCCGCATAGTAGCGCCCTGGAGCTCAAAACTTGAAAGAACTCGCGCGCTGTGGTTATAGTGAAGAGAATAAGCATAAAAATAAGGCGCGAGTGTACGGTGAGTCTTTACTACTGATGAACCGACACGAGGAATCGAGCCACGAGTTCTAATCTCGAAGGTAAATCTTTGCCCGGCTTATATCGAGACTGAAGATCGAACCCTGCTTCGACTAACACCGCGTTTCCGAGCCATCTGTCCTGGAGAACCAGACCTGCCGAGGCTGTATATAATGCGTTGGCCAATTTTTCTTCGCCACACGCTAGCTACTCTTCAGCGACGGCCGCGACCATTGGTTAATCCGGTGCATAAACATTGTATTGTATTTCACAGGGGATGCTCCCATTATATCATATTTTGTTATTAATATCTTCCGACTGGCTTGGCCGGGGAGCAGGTATGGGGCACTTTTGTATGTGAGGCAGACAGACGAAGCGATGACAGAGGAGGCTCCGGGTATACCGGTTTCTTTATCGTACAATGCCCACGGATTTTTATTATCTCTTCGGGACGAGGGGCTGACGGCGCCTGATTTTGTTTCTTCGGTTCGATTGATCTCTCACATAAAAGATACGTTTCGCCCGATATATTGGACTCAAGAGTGACCGCAAAAAAGGCACAGAAAAAGTATATCTGCATTCGTAAAGCTAAATTAAGTATAATCCCTTGACGATTAAGAAAGAGATTAATATTTGATAGTCTTATCTTGTAGCTGCTTCTAATCAGGGTGGCCAAAAGATTTCATTTTTCAATTTCCTTGACATTTTCCTGGCTTTTAGACAAATTTCCCTCACATAAAAGTATTAAAAATGCGAATCACTGTTAATAATGACCTTCTTTTTAAAAACCTACTTTGTTAATGGTAATTTTCTATTAAAATGCTATTGGTATTTCTCAAAAATTTCTCATATCACTTTAAATCTTTTGAAAATCCATGAAATCTTTTGAAATACTTAAAATTCCACAAAAAACTTTCAAATCACTTAAAATTCTTATAAGTCTCTCAATCCTTGGATGTTTTCTAAAATCTGTTAAATATGCTGTAAAAGCTAATGATATACATATATAATATGCAAAAAAATAACATAGTTAGCATAAATGTGAAACTGACATAATTAATAATAACCAGTGACACTGACAGCTACTCGCGTTTCCCTGACATTTCCCTGACTTCCTTGACATGTGGCCATCCTGCTAATGCCATTGAAGGCAAGAATCTTGCAAATTGATGTTAGCATTATTGCCTCATTGAGCACCTTATTTTCTGAATGACCGCATTAAGTTGACTCGCGTCTCAGGAAAAGTATCAAGGGCCGAAGGCTAGTCTCGTCCGGCAGCATTATTGCCGATGAAAGACATTACAGAATTACGTGTACGTATGCGCAGTAAAGCTTGCGAACGTTTATGAAGTTTTTATGGTGGGCAGGTTTATGTCCTTTGATGCGCCATATGAGTCCAACTGTTGAGCGATTTAAAGCCGCGGGTATTGTGGCCCAGAGCCACACATGGATACTCACTGTACTAATATATCGTGGACCGAGCATCTGCGGGCATTGTTTATCGTTTTATGCGGTAATTAAAATAAACAGTATGTATCAACATAAAAGGAAGAGGGCTCGCGTTTTCTGCCTATTTGTATGAACGTCATGAACGCTCATGACTTCCGGGCGAAATGGTTGTCAAAGTCTCACGAGCGCGAGGTCCTCCAGCTCCTAGTGACCCATTGAACCTAAGAGCGCCCTAAACGTGAAAAAACATACACTTGAGATGCTTAATTACGCGATAAATAACGGGAAGCTTTATAATCCTTTCCGACACACATTTCACTCCCTCAAGCATCGTTTACATTCAAAAAACAAGTTGAGGCGTGTTTGGTTTTCCTCCATCCTTTGTATTTTTTCGCGAACGAGCTTTCACGCTTCCGGTCACCGCACAAGGGAGGCAAACCCGTGTGAATTACAAAAATATAACAACTTGCGCGTGGACGAGGCAGCGAGCTGGTTGATTCGCAAGTTAATTGAGTGGTGGTTCGCGGCCGGACCACTAACGAGTAAATTGTCGACTACTACCGCCATTGCTCCGAGTTGTTCCCGAAGGGGATGGAAATTGTACAGATTTTTTGGCCAATTAGCTGAGGCTTTAATCACAGGAAATTGCCGACACTTGCCTGCCGAGTTTTCACTTTCCTCGCAATCCACCCTTCGCAAGGTAGTTAGTTCGTCCACAGGTATCAAGTGGGATGGGATTAAAAAGAATTTAAAAACCTCGAGTACAAGAATGAGGACTTAATGATGTATAATTACACTTTTAAATGTTTACTTTCTTAATAAAATCATAATTATTTCTCTGTTCTACCAATATCAACACGTTAAATTGTTAATTTCTCACTAATCTCGGCAAGCCAGGCCCTGGCCAGTTTCCGCGTTTGATGCAGTGTTTGACACAGACTCGATCCCCAGGCCAGGGCCTAGTTTTGCCAGGTCTGCGCCCGGCTTGGGCCATAGAACAAGTTCCACACGGGCACGTGCTTTCCTTCCGTTCCTCACTCTGTGCTCACAGAAACACATTTAATCAGTCTTCCCTTCGGACAGAGTAATTAATGCGAATGCTGGACATAATAAAGAAGCAAAAAATTCTTTTCGAGGCGGGCGACAAGGCTAAAGGGCGCTGGACCGCCGTAATTAAGTCATACTAAAAATCTCCGTGCACTTCACGAGTAGTTCGAGAGGCCGCGTGGATTTTATAGCACGCCTCGCGAGACTTGTGTGTAGGAGTGTCTGTGTGCATCATCCTACGTAAGTGAATGCTCACACATGCCTAATTTTATGTCCAGCGAACGACAAGAGCATATTTCGCTTTGCATGCAACCATGTTGCCTTGTGTTTTTGCAAAGCTGTTATACTTTGTTGTCAGAGGAAAATGATAAAAGAACTGTGGTTGAGAGTAAGTTCTTTCATGTTTAATTCACCAACGTGAATTCTTTTGCCAAACTCGCTGACGAAATCAATTAGTGAATGCAGGAATAATTAAAACAATTACTTTGGAGAATAGACGTGACCAATTCTTACTTTTTATTAATTCCCTTACAAAGCTGTAGATGTAAATAATTACTCTTCCTTTTTTATCGATCCTTTGTTGCAAAATGCTGATTTAAGAAACGACTTAAAGGCACCGAAGTACAAAAGATTCGTGGAATCGAAAGAAGTTCAGCAAGGAGCAGCGATTTTGCTGTGAACTCGAACGAATCAACCAGAGCATTTTTCCCGGAATCAACAAAGTGGCGGAGATGTCGACGGCGATGTTGATGTCTTAATTTACTTCAGCATGGGATAAAAAGCGCGAAATGTGAAAATTCCGGTGTGCCTGATTTACGGAGCAGGGCACTAAAGCCATAACAGTGTTACCAAAATGAAGAGGTTTAATGCGCGCGCGGGACCGCAGTCCGACGCGGCTGTTGTTGCTTTTATTTCGGCTTTATTTTAGCAGGACTCTCTCGTAAAAACAATCAAGCGGCGCGCCAGCCCGACACACTAAACCTTGATTGTAACTGATGAGCAGGAAACTGCGATTGAGTGTAACTCTGACGAAGAGGGGCTGCGTCCGAGATCGACAAAAAGTGCAGAAGGGTAAATAAAAGAGTCGCAGATGGAACTCGAATCACGGTTTCGCGAATCCTGACTAACTTTAATAATCGCCATTAGCCTAAGGGCGATCCTAAAAGAACCCTAAAAGCGAGTTCTAAAGTTTTATTACAGCAGCATGATCAATCTTTATGTAATTTACAGTATATTGTCTATTAAATGTTCATAATTCTTTTCTCTGTTTCAGAATACAAAAGTAATTGTTGAAACACACTACGCAAATCAAGTCATCGAAGCGGGACAATCGCGCGAAACCTCGACATTCCGGGTATTGTTTTCAACTTGTGCAAATTTCCGGTGACAGGGGATGAATCACGAACGCGTAATCCAACCACGAGGTGAAAATTCCACGAGGGTCCTATCCGTGCATGAGATACGACGATTTCATCCGCGTGGTTAATCTCGAAATCCGGTGGTCGTGTCGGACGTTTAGAGCATTAATATTGCATTAATCTTTCGCCGCAAAGTTGCCGTTAATCGTATAAAGTGGCGTGTCGTGATCTTCACTGTCTGTGAGAGTACACATGAACATGCGGTCGTGTCGCGGAATCGTGAGGAGTATCCGAAGAATTTTTTCATGGCGGGTTTGCGAATTCGTTAATTATTTCTCCGTCAATTATCAGCTTGATTTAGAAAGCGGGGGTTCAACCGCACGATGTCGTGGCTTGGACGAGGCCGATCCGCATCGTTAACACAATGAAGGAGGGAGGTCGATGCAATCTTTCTGTATTTTATGTAAAATAACATTCCTTCACTGCAGCTTCGTAGAAGCAAACAATGTCTCGCCGTGTGTGAGTTTATTGGCTCTTTTGTGCGAATATAAAACAATGAATATCTGAATCGATCGTTAGGATCATTCGCAAAACTGACAATTCTCACGTACAAGCCGACAAAACGACATAGAGGCGACGACGAGGTACTATTATTCTATGGTTTTATTAGTCCATGGCTGGCTGACCTACGACCGCCAACAGTTAATCAATGCTTTTATGAGCATTCGCTTGCCAGGACACTACTGGCCATCCCACCGCCCACGTGCAGGCTCAAACACAGATACATAACTGACAAACACGTTCGCAATGAATTCATGTTGTAACTCTATGTTTCCAACCAAAAGTCGACTAATGCCGCTATAGGATCCCTGCGCCATTCGTTAAACGGCTGATTATGTCGCGAACGTCGACATCTACTAGCCAATATAATGTCATTTATACGGACACGAATTTGACGAGCGATCCAACGAACTGGTCAGTAATTAAATCGCGGAGCCGGTACATCGATTTTTATGTGTTCCAAGCGAGTTATTCCTGCTCATCGCGGCTTCTACCATATTCAAAGGTAATTCCTTGTTTTTTAATCAACTATAATGTCATGTGCGCGCTAAAGCGCGCGCCTTTTTCAATAATTTATGCTTATTATAATTTTTAAAAATCTTATGTTAAAATATCTTATACTTCAATAATTTAATTCTTGTCTCAAAAACAATCTCGTTATAAAAAATGATCTATAAACGGAGGTAAATGGCCTAGTTTTAGAAGAAAATATTTATTATTACGAACATACAGTTGGGAAAACTAAATTGCTTTTATGGTAAAGTATCTTATCAAGAAATTATAATCTTTTTTGCAGGATTTCAACAGATTTTAAAATATAGGATATTTCCAAAACCTTTAGAGAATTCAAGATATTTCAAAAGATTTCGAGAGTTTTTGAGTAATCTCAAAATTACGTAAAATCTCTTGAAATCCTTTAGGAAGCCTTAGCATATATAAAATCTTTTGAAGTGAGTACTCAAAACGAATCTCGTAGTCAAGTTGGCAGCTCTGATCTCGATTCTAAAGTACAGGCGGCAAATACAAATCCAACCAATAGGTAAAGACCGAACGTGGCTTCAGATTTCGAGAATGCGAGAATCTATTTTCAATATAATCGCAACCTCTTTTTCATGATAGGATGTGTCAAGTATTATCGTAAGCAAGTTATAATGACAAGAAAATACAGATATTCGGAAGCGTCCTTTGAGTAAAGAATAATACGATTAATGTGAGGTTTCGTGCTCATTTTCTCTGTAACATGGCGTCTCTCTCGAAATCGTTTTGCACCCACCGTGAAAAAAAAAGAATGCGGCAAAGCTGCCGCCCACCGGGAAGCGACCTCCAATGATTGACTGACAAAATAATGTTTGGCCCCTTTATTGAAAACAGAGGCCAACAAAAACATGCGCTCATAATTTCATGCTGTCTGACGAGCGATGACGCGCGTGTATGCCGTGCCGCGCATCGGGAAGCCGTGTTTACATTGCGCGCGAGTCCGTCACTGTATCCTATCCAATATAGTAGTAGCTAGCTCTCTCTCTCTCTCTCTCTCTCTCTTCATTTCTGTCCAGCTAGCCTTCCCTCGTAACTGTCGCTCTCCACTCCTCTCTTTCTTGTCTCTCTCGGACCGCTCCGTCACGCTGGACACTCGTTCACTCGTTGATTAGTTGATTTTCGCGTCGGCGATCCGGTTAACGAGAAAATTTTTCAGAAACTACCCTCTAAGACCAGCTCACGGATACCGCGCCGGTACTTACTTACATATTGACGCTCCTCTTGTACATGATCGCAAGAAACACTTGAAGGAGTATGTATAAATAAGTACACGACTTCGAGGACATTTACTATCTGTCGGGGCCTTTTAACGAGACCGCGAAGACTCATCGCCAATGAGAAGATCGTTATTAACGAATCATCCTTCTCAGGGCCGTTTGTGCAGAGCGAAAACCACGAAGGGCAAGTTCTGGATTGATAATGACGTGGGCAAAATGTAACGGAAATGAACTAGCTCAGCTATATTTCAAACCACTTGAAATACGTTCGTTAGAGTAGCGCTTAAACATCAAATAAGTCACAATTTTTGAGAATTTCAAAATTATTCAATATGTTTTTAAAATAAGAATTAGACCAAATAATAATTCTGAAATTTAAAAATTATATCTAATTATTATTCGGAAATGTGAAAATTAGGTAAACTAAAAATTATATTATAATAAATAAAATGTATAGAAAATTGAATTTGGAGAATATTCATGCGCCCCATTTCATACTATTTAGTATAAAGAATTTCTACAATTTTTTATAGTGCAGTCATCTTAATTACATTATAATAATTAATATCCGTAAACGATAACGTTGCTGGGAAAAAGTTTGGACATCATCGACCAATAGAGGAGCTCCAGTGGATGATGTCATACACGCGCCGATAGTTAAACAATTCACCCTCCATCGCCTTACCCCTATTGGAAGGATATTTATTTTTCTCATCACTTTTAATTTCGTACAGACAAGGTAGATACCTATCAGCCGACAACGTATGGTCTATTGTGCAGCCTATTGTACCCCGAGTACCAAATGGATGTACGCGCCGATATCGAGATCGGATCTCGCTTGTTGAGTTTATTAATTGCGTTATGGGAAATGGCGTTCGCGCTGCTCGTCGAAATTGAAAAAAATTGCAATCCCCGGTGACCCCACTATCTCAATGTATCGCGCTACGCCACGCGACTAAACTACAGCAGAGAAAAACCTTCCCGAACAACGAATTTCATGACCTGTGTTTTTTAAATTATCTTTTTTTTTTTTACCTGAAATATTATACTTCCAAACGTGGCGCAAAATGTTATTTTTACCGTCTATTTTAATAGATACTTTTACGAGTGGCGGATACATGAAAAATTATATAGGAGCGACGTTTGAACACAATTCAAAATTTCCATATCAATCGAGGGGTTGACAACTCAGCCGATGGTTGTACACCTACTTCTAAATTCAAGATATTTCAGAATATTGCAATGACTTGAAGTGTTTTTAAGATATCTTAAGTGATTTTACAAATTTTAAAAGGTTTCAAGTGATTTTAAAGAAATTAAAGTAATTCTAAATAAATTTAAGGCATTTTAAAGAATTTCAAGCAGGGATTTAAAGTGATTGTTACGTTCTTTGTGGAATTTTAAAAGATATTTCTCGAGAATTCAGTAGATTTCTATGCAAGTGTACACCTGATTTCACGTGTAGTCAACCCCTCGATATCGATATCGATATTAAAAGAGTATTTTGAAAAGAGACATTATTTTGAAGATCTGAAAATAAAAGCAACTTACTGAATTATATAAAAATCATTTTGAAAGACTACTAATGTTTCGAATACCCATGCTATTAATGTTGTGGCAGCGAGATCATGCGGCCAAGCCGGTGCACCGTGGCGTGGTACCAATCGTAAAACAATTATACAATTACCGCCTAGCCGTAATTAATTGCCAACCGTTTCGACGTTTACCTCGCCCGGTTCGATGATATTAATTCGTTAACATGTACCGCTGAAACGTATTTGCCCGTAAAATTAACAGCCGTAGAGGGTGGTTCCGCTGATTATTTGCTTAAACAGTTTTGCCGAGCTTGTTACGCTGTTATTGCAACTATTGACTTTCTTAACCTTTTTTTATTTTCCTCAAGCACACTTACTTTATAATAATCAATCGGTTCCGATATACTAAACTCAGTGACACTGAAAAAAGAATTCAATATTTATGAAGCAATTGAAAACCGCAGGAATGTCGCGAAGAAATTGAATTAAAAGTGGATCGAATCGAGTTAGAAAATTTTTCACACCTGACTATAAATCATAGAATCACAGCATAGTATTGCAGAAAAGTAATTTTAAGTTTGCATTGTTATGTATTCAGGGTGTCTACTCAATTTTTGAAAAAAAAATTCCCTGACTTTTCCAGGTTTTTCCAAGTGTAAAAAAATTCCCTGACAATTCCAGGTTTTCCAAGTTTTTCAGGGTGGGTAGGCACCCTGGTATTATGCATCATAATTTATAAATTAATTTATGTGAAATAGTTTAAGAAAAAAATTAATAACCTTTAAAGTAAAAGCTAATGTAATTGATTTAATTGGTTCGACTAATGGTTCATTAATTTCCTGGGTTGTTTGAAAGAGGTGTAAATAAAGTCTATTTACTCTGCGATTGAATCACTCATAATGTTTGAGGCACAATCGTTGTGGTTTGGTATAAAACTGGCACTGTGTCATCTATGAATGGACATTCCATGCTCGATGCTCGTGCATATCGAGTGCTGAGCAATACACACCACAGGCCGCAACACCGGAGTGCAGTTGCAGTTAATTTGCTCACTCCAAGTGTGTTTGATTCCCCTAATTAATTGATTGCCGGGGTCACGGTGTGTCGGTGCGCCAGTGTACGAATGGTAGTAATCACGAGGGTTCGGCATATCGCGTTACATACGTTTAAGCATACCTGCGTGCATATCCTCACTAACTGACGTTCCTGTCCTATTGAAATTTAAACCTCTCTAACCTTATACGATCCTAAAAATAAACGCAACTTCTCCCTTTAAGGAATAGAGGACAACGAGAAATTAAGCAAGCTTTCATATCTCTTCTACAATCTGCTACCCTCTCACTAAAAACACTTTTACAATCTGATGTATTACAACTATAAAGGCTTTGTCATTACATTTTACATTGACACTTATTTGATTGCTTTTTAATCAATAAACTGCGTTAGTAATTACCAGAGTGGGGCATTATTTGATTGATAAATTATTCGAATGACCTACGAATAAAAATTGTATGTATTCGTATTTGTTCATTCGTTAATCACTTCATCCGTTATTAAAAATAGGAAAGGTAAATATTCGGAGGTTCAGTATTGATTTTGCCAAAAAAAAAGCAAGATTCAACTTGGAAATTGATTAATATTGAATTTTTAGAAAAATAGGAAAATTTGCTAATCGATTTGTTATACCAATTTGTAAATAATCTATTACAATCTTGATTTGAGTGTCACATGAACGCCAAGTATTGCTTAGGTCTTGTGTTCTAGATATCAGAAAATGAACTTACCAAGATGTCCATTCTCGTAGTAGTCCCCATTATCCATGCGATGCTTCTTCATTTGGTGATGATGACCAGCCGCTGCAGCAAGGTGATTTGCCGCCAAGCTGAGACCAACAGAAGCTCTCTTTGGGGGTCTTCCAGGCCTGGAGCTGTACAGTGGTAGAGAGTTACTGTGGTTAGAGACACCCGTCATCGAGGTATAGTCTTACCCCGAGTATCGCGATGATCTTCACCTTTCATTAATTGAAACTCTCGACACTTGTCCCGAACAGTTTTGCAATCTGTTATTTTTATAAAAATACGTGTATTTCGTATACGAGTGTAAAATTGTTTTACTGAAATACAATTAAGAGCAATCAACTGAAAGTTTTCAATTTCAATAGTCAGAAGCTGTGGGTGCTGAGAGCATCAGTGTGAGGATCATTAAGGAAAGACAAAGACAGTTGATGGTCGAAATGCCGACTAATTCTAGACTTAAGAGCTAATCTACGTGGATCGTGCGAACGTTTCGAGAAAGGACTTTTCCATGACTAAGGGATACAACCAATGTTAACACACGTATAGACGACGCCTCTTCCATTTCAAGATAAATCAAGAACGTGATTGATAAATTATAGGGAAGAATATTAGCTTCGTGGGAACGACTTTGCAGAATCAAATTTTGTGATTGCAAATGTTATGGCTGGCTTAATCGCCTTTAAATCTTGGGTGAAATTAATTGAACAATTTGTGATATATAAAGATCACATTTTCCAGTTCCTTTCACTACAATTAGTTTCTTGTAGATGTCCTTAAGAGATAAACTCCATGGACAGAAACAGAAATACCTAACAAATAATAGATTTCATTTTATCAAACAGATTAAAAGTAAAAAAAAAGTTCTAAGATCAATTCTCTCTAAGAGGTCAGTAGGTTAAAAAATCCTAACTTCATTAGAAGTTGGGATACTCCGTGTATCTGCACGAGACTTAATTAACAGAAACAAATTAATAAACATCGTAAGCTAGAGCGTGAAGTGAATACGTGGTCAGAAAGGGAGGAATAGGGATTAATAGGGATTGTATCAAGCCGAATTTCTTCCCTAGGAGGCCTCAATTAATGCACGAATTAACACCTTCCGCGAGAGGCGGCTTCTTCAAAATTCCGAAATCTGACCAGAGGAGCGGCAAGTCAAAAGGAAAGTGAAATCTGCGCTGAAACAATCCGGACCATGGTGGCAATCACAGTGGTGCGGTTGGCAGGGATGTTCATTTTTCATAGCGGTAGGCGCCAGAGAGGCGCTCACACTTAGGGTACCAACTTCCACATGTGTTCTCACGCACACAAAGCAACACTTCACCTCGGCCAGAAGACACACGGCTACATACCAGAATCCAGACCTTTTCTCTGCACTGGATCTAACACTCAAACCCTTCAAGGTACTCAACTCTCACTTAAAAAATATACTTTCAAAAAATTAGATAGTCCAAAAATATTATTAACTATTTCCCTTCAAATATTTTCAGTTCAATGACAGTTCCGAATTCGTAACTCTCCAAAAAGCAAAGTTACACGTCTCTAAATAATTGATTATGAATCCCAATGACATTTTCTTAGAGAATTTACGAATGGGAGTTCCGTATTCCTAGACTCTTCAGGAATCCGAATTGCATCTTCCTGCACTGTTCTGGAACGAAAGTTCCGTTTCAAGTCTGCTCAGGAATTGGACTTAAATTATTCTACATTTTTCGTGAATGTAAATTCCGTCCTTTTGAATAACTATTCAGGAATGGGAGTTCCATTTTTCCTATACTTTTCAGGAATCAGAATTGCGCTTTCCTGATCTCTTCGTCACAGATAGATTCGCCTCTGATGATATGCATGTGCAAATTTTTACTGTAAAAATAAGCTTTTTCAAAAAGAATTTGTTTTGTATAGATGAAAGGAAGTCTTTATGAAAAATGGATGGAAATGAGCACCGCTGTACCGTAAGCGAGCAATCTCATAGTAGTCGGGACAGATTTGTAAATCTAATTTTTCATCCCGTCTTTCTATCTTGGTTCCCTCCCCCGCACTCATGGCTTTTGCCACTCCAGTGCACTGCCAGAGTTCTCTTTCCTCTCCTCTCTCACGAATCATCTCCCGCTCTCGCGGCATTCGTTCTCTTTTCTCACTCGTCCTGTTGCTCCCTGTCCCTCTGCAGCGCCTCTCACGCACGAGATCTCCAGACGATTCTCAGACGGCCGGTTATGCCAGCGTTGATCTCTTAAACTTAAACCGCTTAGCTTCGGGTTACACCAAAAACAAGAACGCACTCAAACGCTTAGCTCGCATAATACGTACTTTGTTTGTGTTTGATTTTACAGTGAATTTTCACGAAGCATGATCTACTAAATTTTGCCCACAAAATTCCCGGACAATTCCCGCATTTTTCCCGCTTAGACTTACGATAGCATCATTATACAATTTTATATAAGAAAAAAGTAGCGCAGTTGAGTTGCAAAGAATGCATAAAAAATAAATTAATATCAGTCATCACAGTATCTACCTATTGTCATTAAAAAAGGTAATTTTTTAAAATAAAAATAGGTGAGAAAGGATTTTTTGAAAGTTATACATGCTGAATATATTTTGCAATTGGAAGGCAGTGGCTGAACAATAGGAAACTAATATCAAATGATAGAGTCGCGCGTTGGCCAAGATTCCGCGATTGAGAAGGCTTTAATCGCACGTTATCGCAATAATGGGCGTAGATCGTGTTCGATTTAAAATCGACAGAATTACACTGCGGTCACACATACCCAATACCCACGTCGATACCACCTCGATACTCGATACTCGTTGCACATTCCGCAATTACACAAGACAATTATCTCAATCGATAAAGACCCTATTTATAAAGTTGTAAGCCAGTTTGAAATTTGTCACAGTCGGTATATGAAAGACGACTTTATACCATTCCATGACTCTCGATATTCAACTCCCAGGAAGAAATCGAACACGAAATAATAGTCCATCGGTTTGATCAGGTTTTCTGCTGATATATGATAAGGTCGAAATACGAAAAGTGGTTTTTATTTTTATTAGGAATTTATGCACCTGGTTTGCATGCAACGTTATCTTAGAAAAAAGCGTGTGCTAAGGAGGACGTTCGATCGATCTTTTAGTGTACTAATTGTACAGAAAAGGTATAATTTTAGTATTGCATACGTTTTCTTAATGCTGTTCGTTTTTTCTCCATTTTTCCATTACGCATACCGGACCTACGATTGTTGATTTCTTGGATATGCAAAGTTAGTTAGGGCAGACAATGATCTGATCGAGTCGGCACCTGTCTTAATGACTTCTGATTCCACACGCAACTGATGTTGTACAAACTGGAAGTATATAATTTCCACATCCCGTTTTTGCAACAATGTTAAGAATAAGTAAGCGAACTAACAATCAGAATCACGTGTTTATCAAATAGATAAAATATGAATTTTCATGAAGTAACGATTTATTACGCCTTATTTTATAATCATAGTCCAACTTTTTTTCATAATTAACTAGAAGCTTATCTCCGTTTTAAAGGACTGCATGCAGAAGTTAAATTGAGCTGTTTACACTATAGGCCGAGCATGAAATATAATTATTTATGTAATATAGTAAAACTTCCAATTAGTTATTAGATATTAACTAAATAAACAGACCTCTAAGTTATTTTATCTTCAAGTTAAAAAAGTCTTTGTAAAATTTAAACAAATCGTTCAAGATTACTTTGTTGAATAAAATTAATTGATCTGGAATTAAAATATTTGATTAGAGTGTAACTATCATTTTCAGTTTCAATGTGGCTAGAATAAATTAATGAATGAATCTATCGTTCTTTATTCTTTTTAATAATCATATAAATAATGCTTGATAAAGACTGTCAAGTTTCTCCAGGTTTAAATGCAACAGAATAGACGTAGTGCCATTCTGTAGGTGTGAGAGACTTAAAGTGGTGTAGGTATACGCATAACCGCGCTTTCCACGGAAGCAGCCGCGTAATTAAGACAATTAAGGTACTCGGTATAAATCACACAATGCTCATCTACTTAACGTGATATCAGATCGAGGATCTACACGCGTTCCAGCGAACGGCCGTGCGCTCGATGCCAACCTGATTTATGTAAGGATCGCTGTTCTTTCTCTCGAAAGATTTTTCGCCAGCGTCTTTTACACCGTTCTCGTTATTCTCCATAGGCGATCGAAGAGTCGATTCCAAGATGAGATCTAAGAATCGAAGGCTTCGATCGAAGCAGGAGAAACGTCGACTGTAATTAGTCAATCGATCCAACAGGCGCCTGCACTGTCAATTATTTTGTAATTATTTGCATGATGCGGAACGATAATATAATCGATAAAAGATAAGCGTGCACATATACATATACATTCTAAATGTAGTCAATTAATGCTAAAAGTATTTTATTAACTGCAATTCGTATCTTCACGATGGAAGTTATAATTGATTCACTTATTAATTATTATTAAAATAAATAATTTAATAATTTTCATTTAAAATTCAGTGAAACACTACATTTTTTTTCTTTTGCTGAAACTTTGCAAATTAATAGAGACCAATTCCACCTTGTTTATTCATCGACTTGAGAGGCCTCTTCAACTCATTAAAGAACGAATAAAAATAGTTGAGAGTTTCAAGAGGGTGATGACGATCAAGCAGTTGTGTCACGCGAACAAAGGTATCGCGTGCAATTTGAAAAATACGTGTTTGGCCCTCTAAAGTATTACGTCACGAATTTTTCGGTCATTTGAAGAGTCTTCTTCTACCTTGTTAAAATATTTTTTGAAAAATATTTCCGTAGTTTAAGATATTTTATATTTTATATTGCATTTTACGCAATGAGTCAGTGATGGAAATATTTGAAAAAATTATGTAACATAGAGGGCGGGGGGGGGGGGGTCCAAACAGTGTTGGCACGACTCGTTACATGGTGGAGGGGAGAGGCAAAAAACAGGGGGAGAAAGTGTTACGTAATTTATGGATGGCATATAAAAATAGGCTTTTATCTTTCGAAGAAAAAAGTTGAAATGAAGAGAGATTGAGCGCGAGAATCGCGAGTAGTAGAGCGATCATAAATTGTCAATTTCGAAGTCAATTTGCCCAGGCTTACCAATCGGCTGCTGGTTAATTTCAAGGTGAATTGTGTCCAATATGGGTATATTATTAATGGCCCACCGAGGGTATATAGGGATAGGGTGCACTTGGACGGAGGGTTGCAACCCCGTTTTCGCGCATTGCCCAAATCTATATCGCTCCGGGCAGGCCGACCAGCCGTTTGTATATTTGATATTCGGTGCACGGTACTCGATACTCGGGATTAAACGCTCCTCATGCAACGAAAAGTACACTTTCCCTATTTACATTTTATTAATTTCCTCAATTACAGTATTTTTATTGCTTTTATAAATTTACTTTCAAATCAATATTATACACTCCAACTGACATATTGATCAATTTTGCAGATGGATTTGCAGAACATGTATAATGTATATATCACAATTTAATGTAATAATTTTCAAGGATTCATTTGTTTTTTTAACCCTCATCAGTCCTTTAGTGTCAAATTGACACTATTTTCAACTTTACCGCACAATTATTCTATTTGAATACTTGAAAAAAGGCGAATAATTTTCTACACAAAAATATTCGAATCAACATAAAAAAGCTCTTCAATCTTGAATTAATATTTCCTCATTGATTCCATATGAAAGAAAATTAAACTATCTTTAATTTACTTCAGAGTGTCAATTTGACACTCAAGGGACTGATTAAGGTGGCGAACTGAGGGACTGATGAGGGTTAAATATGATAAAATCCCAAATATTTTTAATAACCTATGCTTAGTGCTTCAAAAGAAACAAGTATGTAATCTTTGTCTCTATACTTAATATCTGTGAAAAGATGTATGAAGGATGTGTGATTAATCATCAAGGTGTTTAACCGAACATCCTTTGATTACAGGATAACACAGACCTGCTTTGTAGAAGTGAAAGATATCTTATCATGAAAACATTATGGTCCCTGACACTATCTTCCAACATGCTGCTTCCGTGCAGCAAAAAGAAAACTACTTTCAGTAAATATATCTTGAACAAGTTGCAAAAATGTTTTTAAAAACACAAAATAGAGTTGACCTATAAACAATATCGTCTCTATTGAAATTCTAGAATTTAATTCCTGTTTAATTAGTTCCTTTTCCTTGAAGCTGTCTCCATCGCAAATTTCTATCAAGTCATGGCTCATAGAATCCGACTCCATTAAAGTCCTCCCTTATTTTTTTTGTTATTTCCCCAAACACGACCTTATATTGCAGAGTCAGGTTTCATGCGACCTTACATCTGGTAAAATGATATAGCTTTTTGGTATTGAAGCGTTTACATTGAAACGGTTGACTACAAGTCCATCTTCATCCCCTCCCCCAAAGTGGTTCTCAACCCTATTTCCCAACACGGGACACCCTTGCAATATTTTAGCGTGCAGGAACGCTCCTCGGGGAATGCACTCTATTGATCGAAACATGATTCGCGCTAAGCGATTTTTCATACCATGGAATTTAATAAAAAAAACACCTCCCCCTTTCAAAAAATAAGATAAAATAAAATTCAAAAATTGAAATGTCTTTGTGCAGTAATCCCTAAAAATTGTCGATTTATTTCGACAAAATTCTGGACCGTAGAGTTCTTCATGTATGATATCGCCGCCCATGGATCGAAGCACGGGGCGTCATATTTATTGCGTATTTGAAAGTGCCTAGAGAAAATAAAGAAAAGATCGACGATAATAAAAGGCTAAAGCTGCAATTTATGGTCATGCGGATAATGGGACACGTAAAAAGTCACTCTATATCGACATTTTCTTTAGCATTGCGAGTTAAATAAAAATCCGACCTCCACTTTAATGTTAAATAAATATCAGGAATCTTTAATTAATAGTTAAGACTGAAAAGCAATCTCAATTACATACAAATAAAAAATAATAATACATAATGAGAATCCCTGGAATACCAACGAAAGCTTCAATAGGGTTCCGCAATAGTCAAATTATCGTCTATCTTTCTCTCGCTTTTGGAGTGTCGACGACCGTTCGCCTACCACCCCCTCGTAAAACTCCGTCGCGTGCAATTCCCGTCATAACAACGACTTCAATTTTCGTCAAAAGTCTTTCACCGTTATCGTTCTCTGCGCCCCTTTCCGCCACCGATTTCGGGAAGGTCCTTTCGATTTCCCGCTTTATAAACTTGATTGCTGCTGCGCACCAATGGAAATGTAAGGACTCGTGCACGTCTTGCGATATTTTCCAAATTATAAATTTTTACGATGATGTATTCCCCACTGCCTTTTCTCGTCTGCTACGCCACTCAGCCACCCTATCAAAACACCCGTCAGATTGGATTTGTCCGATTTCATGCACCGCATCGAAATGCCTGGACAACAATCTTCGTTATAGTTCGCTACCTCTTAAATTTATTTTGATGTTAGGACCAATATAATTCCGCACGCATGATCATCATTTTCTACTCATGTGTAAGTTTCTTTCGAAGAATTGAGCGGCTGAAAATAAAAAGTGGATAAAAATGATTCGTTTAGGATACGAATTCTTCCATATATACGCCGATTGGTTCTCCTATGTTCCTCTGAAATTTTTATCCACTTTTTACTTTCAGCTGCTGAATTAATGATCATATTAGAAATATTAAGCATAAATACATATATTATGACAGATGGCGTTTCGTGTAAATGAATTTTAAGTTATATGGCTATTTCTTATAATAAAAATTATGTCAAATGAAAATTCGGATAAAAGAAAATTATGACAAATGGCGATTCGAAAAACTGAAAATTATGGACTGAGATAATTCAGAGCTGTAAAAATTAGAGCAAATACTAATTGGAAAAAATGCCAATTAGTTCAATTGGACATTCGGCGAAATAGAAATCAGGGTAAATTGTTATTCGGTCAAATGAATTTCGGTAAAATGAAGATTCGGGAAAGTAGAATTTGGGGGATATTTATGCGCCTTACGGGGTCCCTAAATTGACCTAATTTCTATTTGGTAGCACATACAATCACTCTATTCATTTTTCCGGCGAAAAGCCAAATAGGGCGAAAGGGAAGAAGATACGATACGTCACTTCACCCCGCGGCGGGCTGCTTTACCCGCCACTATAAAATGGCGCACCCCTCCGCGATGCGGCCGTACGAAAAGAATATTTTCTAATAAGCAGAATGTAAAGTTAGGGTGCGTTACACAAAAGAAATCTTTCCGCGCGGAGTCTTGGAGGGGGATCGAAAAAGAAAAAGAGGAGAGGGCGGGAGTTGGAATCGCAGCTCGGTCTGACTTATCTTAGTAATATTGGATTAAAACTTATGCCTCTCTCGGTTGCAATATGTTATTTTTATTGCTTGTGGCTTTGCATAATATTCGCTGGGGTGCGCACCTCGTCGGGGGCTAATTTTAATTTTTATGCCGCAACTCGGAAAGGGGGAGGCTTACTATTTCAACGCGGCTTATTTATTTATGCCGCGATTCCGGTATTACGATTAGTCCCGATTCTCGTCACGTGCAAGATTTTTTGAAAGAATGTCATGCTTATGGACAAGGGGATGAGTAAAAAGTGAAAATGACGTTTTATTACGTTTTCCCCTTTTCATTTCATTTCTTCACCCACCAAATAAGATTAACTCTTCGTCAGGCGACTTCTTCCCGTTTCAGAATCTTTAACTCGAATATTTTCCCAAGAGGTTTTTAGCTTTGAAAATTATATTTTTCAATGCTGAGAAATTGAGTTGAAAATTTCAGAGAATTACTAAACCATATATCATGACAAGAGCGTTAAAATGTTAAAGTTGGGAATTATGAGAGTGTTAAAGTGGTAATAAATCGAAGATTCGATTTTTGAGGGGCGGAACCTTGGAAGCAATACATTTTTTTCCCGCAGTTTTAATATCAAGCACCCTCGTAGGTGCAAAACATCTCTATTATCGGACACGAAGCCCTCAAATTCCGAACGCACCCGTTGTTCAAGCATGCGATGTCTGTCCTGCGGTTTGAAAAAAGCGACATGGTGAGAGGGAAAAAAGCGAAGGTTAATAGAAATAATTGAAAACCTGACGCAGTTGGTACGATCCCACGGATGAAAAAACTGCGGAACTCGATGATCGCCTTCTTATGGCGAGTTTTCACGAAATAAAAAGCGAAATTATTTATCGTTCGCGAGTGTCTCGTTTACTCTGATGTTTGGCCCAGCTGCATCACTCTTATTTATTTGTTCTTCACGTGCAAACATCCTCGGCGACCGCATTCGAGGCGCGAAACACCCGATAACGCACGCTCTTTCCCACGAATATATGTAGAAGCAGCAGAGACATTCCGTTTGCCTAATCCCAACCAATCTCGAGGATGTAGTCGTCTTAGAACGCGTAATCCTGCCAATTTGGGCCGTGAGCAGGTCGCAGGATTATTTCACCGGAGTTCCTGATATTGCCACTCGATTTTGCTTTCTGATTGAGAATTCTCTTATGGAGAAACAAGAGCTTGTGATTTGTCAGGATTTGTGAAGGAATCACGAGATTCTGATGTTCGAGATTTTAAAGGATTGTGGAGAGTACATTTTTTTACTGAAAATCTGTCGTTAATATTATTTGTAAGGGCGTGTATTCCGATAGTTTACTCAATCTGAATTAGTTAAATCTTACTAATTAATAGTAGTTTATTATTAAGTCAAATAGTACGAAGTCGGTTTCTATGAATTAGTAAACTGTGAATTCGATCTCGGGTGTTTCATTTCCTAGAAAATTCTTAAAATTCCACGTCAGCCTTTAAAATCCCTTAAAATTTTCAGAAACCTCTTGAAATTCCTTAAAATTCCAGAACAACCTCTTAAACTGAAATTTCTTTATAAAACAGTGTATATGCAGGGAGCGGAGTCCCGTCTGACTATAAATGACTAACCTACTTACTGAACAACAACCTTTTATAAGTATGTACCGAATGGTCGACACTTCGTGCCGAAGTTACTTTAAATTATTTCAAATACATAGAAGTAACTGAACTATCGGTTTGTGACCAATTAAAGAGAAAAAAAATTCCCACTATTCTCTCATAATAATTCAGCTTAAAATATCTCGTATTTCTCACCTTACCGAATTGGTAACCCTAACCTCAGCTCTGTCTTTGAGGTTTGTCTCCGAGCAGGTGCGGCGCTTTAGTTTCGAGAAGAAAAATAAGCGAGCAATTATGGGGCACCGCGAACAACGTCGGTTTCCTGGGGTTAGGCGCCATTAATCAAATTTAGAGAGTTGCACGCAGCTCGCAAGACAAAAGGCGAGAGGTGCCAAGTTCTACGAGAAGAGGAAAAGAGAGAAAGAGGCCTCAAGTTGGCCCCTAATGAGTTATCGCGGCGCTTTGGATTCTTCTTCCAGCTTCGACTTTGACCCGTGTCTTGCGAGAATGAGAGAATAGAAAACTTCTTCTTTCTCCTGTTATCGAGTGAAATAAAATATGTCGGCTCGTAAAGCCTCGATGGTGGTCGGTACCATTCTAAGGGCTCAACAAGGGGGTTGCGGGAGGCAGTGTCTCTCATTTCAATATTTTCACGATAAATCCGGCCTGGTTTTTACGACTGGCGGAATAAATAATAAAGCAAGG
Source organism: Synergus magnus (assembly GCA_032275165.1). Classification (NCBI taxonomy): domain Eukaryota; kingdom Metazoa; phylum Arthropoda; class Insecta; order Hymenoptera; family Cynipidae; genus Synergus; species Synergus magnus. The sequence continues at coordinate 17,881,755 of JAUESH010000043.1, read as the reverse complement.
TCCTGCCTGGCGACGGGGCTACCTACCTGCGGTGCATCTCCGCGGAAGGCTTTTACGAGCACCACAAGCAGTAGGTATGTCCAAGTGTCAGATCAAAATAATAAAAGAGGGTTGAGGGCAAGAGGGGAAAAGAGAACCGATGCATAAACTCGCGACAACTTATGGGGCTGGCCTTCGAGGGTCCTCAGCCTATTCGCTTTATTAAATCGTTAAAACGCGAATCGTACCCAGCTCTGCACAAATTTCCAAATTCTTACCGATTATTGCCGATTAGAAGGTTCTTAAACCCCTATTTTAAAGCAGCTTCCAAGTAGTTTAAATTGGTTTTGGGAAAACGAAATTTATTTTGAAATATCGACAAGGGTTAATTACCGATAATATAAAAATCCGCCTAAAACGAAAATCGTCGAATAATACGAGAGCTGTCTTCAAAGATAGAAGGACTCTATCCACGACGTGTTTCATTTTTATCGCAACTAATTAATAGCTTAATTAATTCGACGTCGTAACTCAAAGTTAATATCAGTCGTTTTACTGCGGGAGGAATAATTAGGGAATTATTTTCTTTCAAAGAGATTGCAAGATCGCAACGGACGAAGAAGGCTTCGCGAAGAGCGGTTGGGCCGCGGGTGAATTATAATTAAATATCAAACGCTTGCAATTACGGCAATGCACCTGCCTTTAGAAGGAACCCCGAATCAAGGGAAGAGTTTGAACTACTTTTGTGAGCGTGTGAGTATCGCTTCTCTTTGTGTGTATATGAGTGTGTATGTGGTACTGCTATCCGGTACCACATTAGTGGGGTGAATGACTATCAAGAAGAAGAGACGTCTCTGAAGCTTTCTGGGGACGCCGCTTCGGGCGCTCCGTATATATATTCATTCAGCCGACTTGAATCTCTTAATATTGTGGCTACCGGTTTTTCGCGATTCTCTTTTACATTGGTCTCGTCCTATACGAATATACGAAGGGTCGAATGCGTTTCCGAGGGCGATAACTAATTGCTCGACCCGATGTACTCTTAAATATGATTTCCTGGGGCGGTAAAAGCCTGCCTTGCAACTTCCAACCTTCGCCCTCGCATTCCCCAACTTCTCTCTCTCTCTCTCTCTGATTCTCTCGCACTTTGCTGCCGTTCCCATCCAGAACTTTTCAGCTCCAAGCTTTATCGGGCAAAGAGTACATTAAGGCAAAACTCGTGTAGTGTGAAAAATACTCAAGAGAAGTGTCAACTTGGATGGCATTCTTGATATTTCGAAAAATAGAGTGGAAAATAGAGTCAAAGTTAGATTTAAAACAAATATACAGATATAATTAGGACATAATAAATATAATTAGGAATACGCAAATGCAATGATTCAATCAACTTTTCCTCTTTAAGGTATATTTACTACAGAGTAAATCATGTTCAAAGCTTATAACAAGAAGATGGCCAAGTGGAGAACATAAGAAAGTTGAAGCAGAAACAATTACAAATGTATTGAACGAGGAAACAATTAACTTTGAAAAAAAGGAATCATTAGTGTCTGCTTGTGACATACAGTGCTGTATAAGTATCAACATATTGTCATGCATCATTATATGAAATTGACGAAGGGAATGTGGCTAACGAGAAGCAAAAACATATAGCTTGCTACAGACCGAGCATTCTATTCATTGCTTCTGTGAGGAAATTAGACAAGGATATAATTCCCAATTAAGCATTTTGCGACTTAGATCATGGCTTCTAAAGCATCTCTTAAAACGTCTCAGAGATATTGTCAATCAATTTTCAACTCGGCAATAAAACTAAGACTTGACTTGTTCACTTTCCTCGGTATAAGTAGTTTCTAATGATGAATTCCTCAGAGGTCTAACGGCCTTTGATCGTCTGAAGAATTTATCATTTTTTTGGTTTTTCGTTTCCACCGCGGAATCCGAATTTATATTGCCTGGTGCAGCCATGATCTAGAAGACATGGTTATCCTATCATAAAAAAGAGGTTGCGATTATCTCGAAAATAGATTCTCGAAATCTGAAGCCGCTTTCTCTCTTCACCTATTGGTTGAATTAATGGATTTGTACTCGAATTTAAAGCGATTTCAAGAGATGTCAAGTGCTTTTAAGGAATTTCAAAACATTCAAAAGAGTTTCAAGATTTTCAAGTAATTTTTAAATTATCATAAGCACAAACGATTAACAAAGGCGCGCATAACATTCTAGTATATAATTAAAAGCAGGAGGAATCGTAATTTGAGAGTTGATCAGTCAGTTGATCAGTCAGTTGATCAATCGAATAGGAATTGGCGAAACGATCAGATCAAGATCCTTGAAAGTGACACAGCTGAAGCCCTGACGATGAGATTAATCGACAAGGTGTGAAGGAATCCCGTAGGGAGTTGAGACAGGTCGAGAGGACAGTAGAGGGAGTTAGATGAGACGGTGAAGATAGCGAGTCAAAACATCCTATGGACGGCGCAAATGACGAATCGACTTCTTAATCCCTCTCGATTGGCCGCCTCGAGGGCGCGAAAATTAACTGAGCAATCGTACTTAAAACAATCGCGTTCCGCTCTGCTGAACGTCCTACATCTACACGTTCTGCACGGACCGTTCCTTCGTGTTACCCTTTCAACGCGGATAACGACGGATAATTTCTCGACACCGTCAACCCACACGCTCACACTATTGCACCGAGGTCTTGTGTCAACGAGCCACGGAGTTCTTAGACCTCATGGAGATTGTTACAGGGCTGTGGTAGTTCGGGTGCGTCGGCATGGTTGCGACCACAAAGGTATCGGAGTGTGGCCTGGCACGGGTCAACCGCAAACCGACAACGTCCACGCGCTCTCGGTTCTATGTTATGGCTCGATCCGCACACGCGTGCCTCAGCACCCACGTGTATTTGTATGCTATGTTAAACATTCTGGATGCCTTCCAGGGACCAAAAAGTCGTAAATCATATCCTGGAGACAGTCTTGCACGTCTCGATAAAACTCTTCTTTAGCCGAATTCTAGCTCATATTCTGGTATTCTTTTCGGAAACAATATTATGCAGCAGTAAACGCGGTGGAAATAAAGGGAACACGTTATCAAGGTAGAATACACAGGACTATACAATCGGTTTCGATTTGAAATTGAGCGAGGGTTTGGCAGACAAAGAGGACATGGAAAAGAGTGTAAGCATGAGAGAGATGATGAGATGCTTTATCTTAATGCCAGAATCAAATCAGCTCGCACGGAATTAGAGATGGCATTATGGGGCTATCAGCGCATATGCACCCTGCATCATCATGCAACCTCCACACCCCAATCGGCGTTGCCTCATAACAATACACGAGGAAGGGCGAGAACAATGCATGTTGGGGGAAACACGAGAACACACATATCGGATGATATTACCAAACCCTCAACCCCCTTTTCTATGACTGTATAGCTCGCGTTCCGGAATGTACATTTGTCTGACCAACCGACTGGCCATCTTTCCCCCTAAGTTATCATCAATATTTCCAAAACAAAAACAATTCAACAATTATTTGCGAATAGCGGAAAAAGTATTATATTTATGGAATTTTGTCATTCCACTTGTTTTTAAAGTTGATCAGATTCGGGGACAGAGTGTTCTTCAAGAGACTGTACCGCCTCGAGGCTCGTTCGAGAGGATCGTGTCGCCTCTTTTTTCCCGCGTCGCTTCCTTATAAACTAATTTCCTACCATTCCTCCCACTCTCACTCCTCGACCTTTCCCCCGCAACGTGCCGCCCGTGCCTAACAATTGAATTCTCTCTTTCCATTTACCTATCCGTTTGTATCAACATTTACATTTATATTTGAATAATGGGAAAATAAAGAGGCGAGGTCCTGGAGAGCGCTGTGCTCTACATCAGACTTTCAACTCGCTATTACATTTTTAAGCGTTCGTTTTCAAGCCCGCAGGCCTGCTCTCATCCCCCATCTGTGACGAGTGGACAGGAAAATGGGAAGTCAAAGAAGAAGAAAGAAAATCTCATTACTGTCTTTATGTAGCAATTTGACATGCCAATAAGTGTCTCGGCTATTGAAATTCGTCATCGAATTAGAAGCTATATATTCATCGGATCTGGAATACTATCAAAGATCTTATCAAATACAATCAATTATATTAATCTCCAATATTCATTAAATTGTACTATCATTTTCCGGTTTGCCCGATCCAGTGACCAATAATAACAATAAATCTACTACCAGTCTTTATGTTTGTTGCAAAACAATAATTTAAAGACATCAAAATATTTTTAGGGTGCCCTATCTTCTAGTGAGCTGAACAGACGAGGGGAGAAATCCCACTTCACCACATGGGGACTTGTAATCGTTCTACCACTACTCTGACCAATTACACTGACACGAAATAAAACACCACTACTCATAAGAGAAATTTGAGTATACGCATATTAAATAAATCACATATTTATTAAATAAAATACTGCACTTTTAAATTTCGAATTTTAGATATGAAATATAAAACTACTAAATGAAATAATTCAGATTCAGAGAGCTTTGTACATAGATAAGTATTAAGTGCCCCTTTCGAAAATTCCATTATAAGAGCTTCCAAAAGGTTTTGTTGCTGATGCAAACTGAAATGATGTTTAGAGAGAGAGTCGATTGTACAGATTGCTATCTATAGCTAGAACATTCACAGTACGTGTCAGAAACAAATAGAAATCGGTGTAAACGAGTTATAACGAATCGTGAAATGGATCAGGAATGAAATCACTATAGATAAAAATAGAAACATCGCAATCGAAATCACAGACACTTTGCTCTGGTGCTGAAGTGACGCGAATTTCTACATCTTGTTGATAGATGTAAGGAGATTCTCTCCTGAAATATCTCACGAGTGACTCAAAACGAGTGAAGGCGTCTGTTTACATCTTGCTCTTTTGCTTTCCCATCAACTTACTTCAGTGCCAGAGACACTGACGTGAATGGTTTCATTTCATGACGAAATATTTGTAGAAAACTCCATAGGTCACAATACTGCAGTCAGACTGCAGCAATATTAAATATTGTTTGTATTGAATTCTTTAAAATTTCATATTGTTTCCTATTTTTGCTTATTCCTCGTAGAGCAACGTTCAAAATTTGAACCTTGGAAATTTGATAAAACTCTTCATACATTACGAAAGCAGAGTGTTCATGAAATTAGCAAAAATGATTTTACACATAATATATCCATCCTTCGTAAGTATTTCACAGCGTATTTTATAAATGCAGAATACGCCCTTTGTTCTTAAAATAAAGAAAGAGAATCAATTGTCTTGTGACAATACGAGCGGGGAAATTGAATTCCGAGAGGCATGAACCATCGTGGGTCGTCGTTTATGGACGAGGCGTGTCACCGGACCATTCTTGAGCATCAAGTGTTAACGTTAACTCGTGATTTACTGGCCTCTTACTATATGTTCAAATCTAAGGATCTCGACCCATATAGTCGGCGGTATACAAGGTAAAATATTCCGATGCCGTTTACGGCGGGCGTTACTTTGCAAAATTGACAGGTGCCTTGGTACGAACTTACAAGTACGAGTAGGTACCACTAGACTCATTGTCGAGGCCCGTTGCGTCAAAGGAAATTGGCAATAAAAGAAATTTGCTGCACGAACGCTTATTAAATGCCTCATACGTCCCCTGGAGCTCTACCGAATTGAAATCATTGACAATGCCTCCATTAATTCACGTGAAATATATAGCACTAAAGCCCATTATCCAGTATATAACAAATTTTCATTTTTCACTACATGCTGACGTGCACAAGTTTACGTTTTTACTATTATTATTTAATGTTTTAAAAAGAAGCTTCAATCTGCAATTTCAAACTCTACACTCTAAAAAAATTTTGGGAAATTTCTCTTAAGGATTATTTCAAATTTTTGTTCAGGAAAATTGATTTTCACCAACATTTTAGGAAATTTTCCTAAAACGTCTGAACATTTACTAAAAATTTTGTGAAAATCTCCTAAAATTTGGGAAATTCCCCCCTTTCAAGAGCGTTTCGGGAATTTGGCCTATACAAATGTTCGGAAAAATTCCGGAGTATACAGAAATTAGCGTCCGAACAATTTTCGGGAAAATTCTCGAAATTTTTTACAGTGATAGTTTTAAACTTAAGTGACTCATTTAAAAGGTATCTAAACTCTTAAAGTGCATACTTTAATGTTTTCATTAAATTACATACAGCATGTACCTTCATCGGAACAAATTTGATCAAGCGTCAGGTCTTATTTCCGTTGCAGCGGGCATTTGGGCAAGAAAACGCACATGATGAAGGCAAATAGCGCCGGCGGAGATGGCGGCGTAAACATTTGATAGAACTTAACAACATTTGGGGCAAGTTGCACGATAAAGGGTCGGTTTACGAGGTAGCATATTTCTGTTTCTGTTCTGTTCGTGGGCCACCCATGGCGCGCAGTCAAAATAGCATCTGAAATCATAACGGGCGATTGTCCGCACACGGTTCGAGTTATGAAGCAGTAAACTGTCTTTCTCTCTGTCCCACCACCCCCTCCCCCTCATCCCTTCATCATTGATCCCCTGAAACATGTCTCTTGACTTCTCTCTCTTTCTCGCTCTCTCCCACTGACCATTCTCTCCCTTATGAGAGCGATCGAGGACCTGCTCCCGTCTTATGGAATAATTTAGATGATTGGACAAGAGGGGACGTAGTTTACGGCGTTGTCTATTGTCCTGAAAGCTCTTGCAATGTCATGTCATTGTTTCGTATCAGTTCGCGACTTCTAGTAAGCATTGCGCGGTCTACACGGATTCGCCTTTGCTATCTAGCTTTATTCTTTGAGAAATGCGTCCATAGATTTCTACCGTACAAGTTAAAAAGACACTTATGTCACATTTTTGACGAAAATCAGATTTTCATATCAATCGATTCGCTACAGAAAACTGCATCTATCTACGCAAACGAGAATTCTGAAAAACAGATTTTATTAAATAACAAGTTTTTTGCGACTAAAACTTGTAATTCTCTGCAGGATAAAACCGTAAGTCACTAAAAAGTTGTATTTGCCCTCTATTCCTCGAACACCAAGTATGACAATACAACTCAGAAAGATTAAGGTCTTTCTGAGTCGAATTCTGATTTCTTGTCAACTCGCGGTTTTTTTTTTTTAACTTTAAAAAGCATCGAGGCTCCGTCTTCAATCCAATAAGGTTGAGTGTACCTTAACTTAAGCTTTTCTTCCTCTGTAAAATATTTGATGTTCGCATCTATTTACAAGTCAAGAAAGCCGTAAATCTGTAAAGTCTGTAGATTACAATTAGTCGACAAAACGAACAGACTTAGGGTTTTTTTCACTTATAAGCCATGGTGGAGCAGTTGTAAGTGTTTTTTTAAATTGTACAGCAGATTTGTCTCAGTTATCCTAACCAGTTAAGTCTGGATTGACAGTTGACTCATTATTAAAAATTTATTAAGAAGCTATATTGCATGAATTAATATTATTATTACAATTATGGCATTTTACGATAAAATATCTTCGCTTACCACTTTTTACGACCTTGATGATGATAAATTTTGTAAAATGGCTTGGGACACCTTCTCGAAACGTTCTAGAGGACCAACGTTCTACACAGAAAAAAAAAGTCTAGTTTTTGTTACAGCTTGTTTTTAGTACACCTGAATTTAAGTCCGTTTTTAGACAATGCTAGATTTAAATCTAAAGAGGGACTTAAATTAAGGTGAAATAAAAACAAGCTGTAACAAAAAATAGACTTTTTTTCTGTGATAATGTTTACCCGTTACCTACCTGAAACACACAAAAAAAAGAGAAATATTAAATCGATTGATTTTGACTTTGGCGTGGAATGTAAGGTTCATAGAAGGCTACAATCGATAAATCAGGAAAGCATTAGGCGCACAACGACACCACTTCATATATGTAGTTTTAGTGAGAGGTCCTCTCTGGTGTTCTTAGGATTTATATGGGCAATATAGGCGGCGGATTAGCGCGATCGCACGGACTTAAGTCCTGCATCGACCGATACCGCGGGCTATTAGTGTCAAAATAAAAATGTGGCTGCAATATATGGTGAAGGCGTAAGCCCCTCTGTTATTACTCGGCCGTGATGATAAAGAAACTAGGAAGGACAGAACACCCGGAGTTCTGCTCTCCAAAACCGGGCTCTTATTTCATATAATGTTCAATAATATTACAATGGGAGGGGGGTCGAGGAATGTTACGTAACATTCAGACATAATTCCTAAAATCCCTAAAAATATTTAAAATCCTTCGAAAAGCTATACAGTCTTTCAAATTTTGTAAAATTACTTGAATGCCCACGAAACTCGATTAAAATCCCTTGAAATATCGTAAAATTCCATGAAATACCTATCTTTTAATTCTTTAATTTTTTCTTAAACCCCTTCAAAACTTTGAAAATCGTAGTAATTCTTTCAAATCTTTTCAAATCTCTTAAAAATTTCTTGAAATTATTTAAAATAACCTAAAATCTTTAAATACTTTAAAATATTTTGAAAGGCCTTAAAGTTTTTAAAAACCCGTAGAATCTTTGAAACTTTTTTACTCAATAAAAATAAAAATTCTAATTATTTAAAATTTTTCTTTCTCAAATTATCGTCTTTTCATTTAATGTTGAAGAAAATTACCAAAAAGTAAAAGTGTGTCATTTTGAAGATTTCAAAGGTGAAAATGTCACGAGCCGAGGGAAAGTGGGGTCAAAGAGCTAAAATCCATAAAAAGAAAAAGATCGTCGTGCCGAGGCGTGAAAGCGGACAGTCGAAAATCACACTCCCCAAATAAAGTGACCAGCACGCGAGGGCATCTCTGGGTGTGACCACCCCGAGGGCAATAAAGCGTCCTCTCGTCTCGTCAGTTCGTCCGAGGGCGCGAGCAGAGCCATAAAACTTAGAAACAATTGTCTTTTATTGTTTTGTTGTTATTTAATTTTCCCCTGGATTGGACGAGGGGCAAACGCCTCGTACGGTCCTAAATAATTTACGACCGGGTGGATCACCCCCACGCCCGCACCTTTCACATCTCAGCACCCTGTAGATTTGCAGAAAACACCCTGTATTGTTATACCCTATCTCACAGCCTGTTGTTTCTCGTCGTGTGGAATTACGATCGGTCACGACTGGTGTTCCGGTGTTTGGTGAGAACGTTCTTTCGAGATAACCAACCGGAAAATTTATATCACCGATTATAACGTCAGAGATAGAAAGAAAGACTTTGAGAATGCTTTTCTATTGAAGATTATTTTCTTTCTCCAGTCTGTAAATAACAATTATTGTATCCACCCTCTACATTCTCGGAAATTCAATTTTGACTACATCAGGTTTCGTAAAATAAATCCCAATAATGCGAAGAGAATATTTTTCTAGTGGTATACATACGTATTTAATGAAGAGAAAATTGGGAAAGTATTATTAAAGCATTATTAATAAAGGGAAAGTTATATTATTTGCAGAATGTGTTCAACGAATTATTCGTTTGAATTTAAGAATTGGAATCAGAGTTGGGCATTAATCACTTCATCTGGCATTAAATTATCTTTTATTCATGAGCAACTTCATTCACTTTAAGGGTGGCCACAAGTTTCAGTTTTTCAATTTCCCGGACATTTCCCTGACTTTCAGACAAATTTCCCTGACAGAAAAGTATTAAAAATGCGAATAAGTTTTCAATAATAATGGTATTGAAATTTTTCAAAATTTTCGCATAATATTACTTTAAATCTTTTGAAACTCAATGAAATCTTTTGAAATCCCCTAAAATTCCCTGGCAAATTTTTTTTTCCCTGCATTTATTTATCATATGCCGTCATTCATTCCGTATTCGATTTTTTGGATTAAATTCAAGTTGGGTAAAGAGATTTAAATGTGAATTTGATTGCAGCGATAGGAATGAGTTTTAAGAGTTGGTTTCTGCAGAAGGTTTGAGTGTTTAAAATACCTTAACGTTTAGTAGCCTCACCGACGTTCGAGCTCTATTTTTATATCCGTTCCTGCAGGAAGTTGGCGTCGCTGCGTAGGGGACCCCCGGGTACACGATGCACGGGACCCCAATGAAAATAATTATTAGCATTAAGTGGACGTAGTTAGTAGAGGCCCGTGACAGACGAGCAGTGGTTACGTCGAATCAGCACACAACTCCGTACGTGAATCTGATGCTCGGCCAGAGGATGCGGATCCATTGGCTAGATAACCAGATTTCATTGCGTAATGGTATATATACCGCTGTTGTTCCTCTCTTTCTGATCTACATTATTGCCGACGAGAGATTCAATTCAGATCAAGAACGAACAAGCCGTTTAAGTCTACTCGAATTATCTACATAATTTATTAATTTTCTTATCATTTCAACATTTTTGTTAGTCACGTACTGCATCACTTGATGCAGTTAATCACTTGAATGGCAGTTAATGATCCCAACGCTCGATTTTCCCCTCAAAATAATTGTAACAGTTTTTATTTTCGGGTAGATTCATTTCGAGGCGGGCAAAAAGTCATTATTTTCTTTTTAATTTCTCTTGTTTGGGCTCATTATTTTTAAAGCCATCGCCATCATTTCAGAGCGTAATAAATAAATTCCGTAGGGTGGCAAGCGAACATTGTGTAGGACATATAAATAAACGGTTTATGTCTGGGATCTGGACGACCCTTTTGCACTCTCTCTTACTCACTGTCCCTCTCTCTCTCTCTCTCTTTCTCTCTCTCCGAATATCTTTCTCTAACTCCCTTATTCTCCATACTTGAGTTATGATTCATAAAAGCTAGATCAGCAATCGCAATCGACTCTTTACGGGTTACGTTCACGTCGTGTTGAGGTGTTAACTCTCACCAAGTGACACTACAGAGGCATTAACTGTTCCAAGTTATTAAGTTTCATGTATGAATCAACACATAACGTCTTTCGAAAATTATTTCATTTTCATAGCAAATTTTTTATCTTTACTTAAATTGTAATTATATAATAATTACATAATAAACTTTAGAAATCTTGTTCATAGAGACTCTGTGAGGAAGGAATGATCTCCAGATCTAGAAAAGCGTGTTGAACAAAAAACATTTATCTAACTAAACACTACACTCGAGTGTTACGAGTAGCGACCCTTTTAAAGAGGTCGGATCAAATCACGAGAAAGCGAGCACGTGCATATATTCTGGTAATCTTAAAGGGCTGTGCTTTAGAAAGCGGCTACCGCTTGTAAGACCTGGGTCTCATAGACCAGTGACAGTCGTAGTTTCGATGTCAAGTGTGGCGTGCAGTTACCCTATCGTTTGTCGAGTACTTCAAATACAGAGGGTTGAATCTTCCTGCTGCCTTTTCTTTCGTGTCTGCTCAAACTAGGACGAGAAACAGGCCTTGCCGCCAAGACACATCGCTCTTGAAATCAAGTCTAATGCACGTAAACATGAACACCATAAACATCAACTTGAACATCAAATATATGAATTCAAAATTTGTAAACTCTTGTGTAGAATCCCTTATCAAACAGAAACAAAGGAAAAGTATAGCTTCATAAAGTACAGCTTTTTCTTGGATTTAAAATCTCAATTGGTTCGCACCGTAGCAATAGCATGTTATTAGGCCAGAGGGAGGAAAAGGAACAGATTTCTCCAGGACGATTTTCCGGTGGATGGATACGGATGTAGCATCGTCTTTATTTCGTTCGTTTGCATAGCAGCCAGGACGAGCAATAAATAATGAGAAGCAAGGAATACAAATAAAGAGACGAGTCACACCGCTTGCATACCTCGTGGGTGTTACTGCGTGTAAGAACGTACACCCACACAAGTAATATTTGCGCGTGTATATTATATCGCCAGCCAGACTACAAAGCCAGCCTACAATGCTGGGAGCGCAACATATCTGACGGTTTCCGTTCAAATAGAGCTCTACTCGCAGTTCGTTCTCAAGGTGCAGGTGTCAACTCTCCTGTACTTCCGGATGAGATTCCTTTTATTGCTCTGCGTTCCATCTATTTTCTTATCTTTTTTTTCCAAGCCGGCATTCTTTTGATTATGTGGTTAGAGAGCTTTGTTTAGTATTTACTCAGTATGACAATTCAAGATCCAAAAATTGAGATAAGACATCTTGAGAGAAATGATGATTATGATCAACAAGGTGAACTTGTGTTTTGTTTGAATTAATTCTGGAAATCGATTTGAATGTTGAGAATTTGAATTGATTGAGAGAAGAATGGTACTCATCGAAGCACCAAGTACTCTCTGAATGAGGACTTTGACTTGCAGTTAGCCAACAACGTTTGCGCGATATGCAGATATGAGTTTACGCAGCAACTCCGGAGCCGATGTCGCTGCACTTAGCGGTACATGTACGCACAGATGCATACAGCAGCGTTGCAAATATTTCGAGTTTGTTTGACAACTATTGCTTTGTGTTAGTCGAGAGCCCATAAGTAGTTAAAGATAAGAAACGCGCTTTATCAAATAGCTCGACTCTTTTGCGATGTAAGATATACAAGTCCTGGTGACAATGCACTTCCTTGTTTCCGCGTTGTAACCACTTCTTCGGGTTTCTCCTAGTAAGTCCCGATTATGTTACCCAGATCTCAAGGACAGCTCGATTCTTCTCAGAACTTTGACCGTGTTATAACTCGAGGATGTATACGTTTCTCATGTCAAATCCGGTCAAGATCTTCCGAGTATTCTAGCATAGAAGATGTTCTAGAATTTCTTAGAAGAATAAGGGGATATGGCAAAAAAGGAAGAAAAACTGGAATTTCTGGAAGTTCAGAAATTGCAATATGTTGATAACGCAACTTTTTCTATCTCTCCACGAGTGCGGAAATAAATTGTCCAAATTTTGATAAAATCGAATTTCTCTCAAAAACGAGGAATATGAGAACGATCTCTAATGGAAAATAGAATCAAATTAACATTTTACTTTTTGAAATATTACCTTATTTCTTCAAAAAATAATGGTTAATTATACTCATTTAATGTCAGTGTTTGACGTTACCGACAGTAACGGTAACGTTTTACATTTTTTTTGGTAGCGATAGTATGAAGTAACGCACGTTACTGAATTTCAAAAAATCTTCGAAAGAATATAAAGAATTTCAAAAGAATTCAGAAGAGTTTCAAGATTTTCAAGTAATTCAATTTTGGTAAGTATTTCAAGGGATTTTAAATCTATAAAATTCTAAATCTTTTATTCTATAAAATCTTTAGAAATATCTTGAATTCTTTTCTTGAATCTCGAATTCTCCTAAAATACTTAAAAACTATTTTGACATTTTTTCAAATCTTATTGAGTTCATATTATATCCTTAAAATTGTACACTTACTTCGAGACTCCCAATTTATAAAAGCAGTTTTATGACAGAATTGTTTATGAGACTAAAGTCAAATTATTGAAGATTAAGATATTTTAATATAAGATTTTTATAAATTGTACGCGCATGAAATTCTACCGTGTATAAAAAATGTAATAAAAAAAAAGTAACGGAAAGGTAACGCGTTATTTTTTTCAAAAAAGTAAGAGTTACGGTAATGCATTACAAATTTTTGAGGCAGTAAAGGTAACGTTAACGCGCGTTACTTTCGGACAGTAATGTGCCAAACATTGTTTAATTTCCAACAATTAAACGTAGACTTGCAATAATTGCAGACTCGATATTTCTTCACAATGCATTAACTTGGAAATTCTAGTTTCCGTCGATTGCAAGTCAATATCGTTGGGGATTCCTAAGAGAACGCGTGCTTGTGGTTTCTGCGGTGTTTGAACGCGAAATGGACAACATATGTAATGGCTGTCCGCGGCTGACTGATTGCTGATCGCGTCCGGGGAAGTGGGGCAGCTTCAATATAACCGCGAGTGAAGGAGAGAGATGCAGAAATGCAGTGAGAAAGAGAGAGAAAGGGGAGGATGACAGAGAGGGATATTTGCCGAGCCATCGACACGATTGCTTGGCCGACACAACGCTCAATCGCTTCTCTTTCAATCTTGATCTCCCCCTGCTCTTCCCTTCTCCGTAAATACTGTAGGGATTCGAATACCCGGAGGAAGTGGTTGAAGTCGTTCTGCACCGAGGCTTCTTCTATACCTTCAAGGATTTGGCGGTCAAGAAGCTTCAACGCGAGTCGTTTCATCGAGCTCGTGTAAAAGCGCGTTTATAGAGCTCACGCTCAAGGTACTCGGTTTTATCACGTCTGTAATACCCGACAGAGTCGACTCAATTTCATCCCCCTAAACACCTTCATCTGGATGGGCACTTACCCGAGAAAACGAAATCGCGAGAAAGAGAGTTTCGGTAGAAGGAGGGATAAGTAAGTCCTCGAGATATGACACCAATAACAAAAATCATAAACACTAGGACCGTTGATTAACTTCCCTTGGACAGAAGTGAGAGCAGAGCTATTTTTCCCGATGTTACGAGGATCATAGCACTGGGAGAGAATCCTCTCGACACCATTTCCTGTAATACTCCCGGGGATGTGGGGTTTATATTAGATTGTCCACCCTCAGTTTATATGTTGCTTCGATTGCTGCAGACCAAACTACAACTAACACGAGAAGAGCTTGATTTCTGCTCTTAATCTGCAGAGTTCTATAAAACATTTTTTTTATGTTCATAGAGTCATTAAAAGAATTCGCGGTACCGGAATTTTCTAAGAAGAAAGCACGAAGGACAACTACGTCAAGTATGTACTGTTGTTCTTGGCAGCTGGCGACTGACAAAATTATTTAGACATTATACATTATATGTGTGTACATAATAATATAATATTTAAATGAGTCGCGCACATTACTGACGCTTCACGTTTAGCAACAACATTTAAAACAATTAAATTTCGACAGATAAGGAAATGCATCACATTATTTATCCAAATGATGCTAATTGTTTAAGACTTTCCAAGCACTTAACTCGGCTCTAAAGCATGGATAAAATACGATGACAATTAAAAGAATTCGGTATCAAGCGGCATACCGATAAACCTCGTAATAGGTGCGATTCGAAACTCACGATTCGCAAATTACTCAATTACCTGGTGGGCTTTAATAAGGGTCCGTCTCGATTTAAGGAAGAGCTTAATCTTGCGACCGTAAAAAATAAACGGCGAGGCCGCAGGGTCGGTGGGGTGGAATTCCTGTTTGTACACATGCACATGGCAACTGTCTGTATACGTTGGCGATCATCGCAGAAAGCCGAGCGAGATATCAAGGCGAATGCATTTTTATGAGTGGCGTGTTGGCACTCGCATGTCGGACTCAACCAACTCCTTCCTGACGTGGGTCAAAACCTCCTGCTCCTTCTTCACCTTCTCTATTTCTCTCTTTCTCTCATTCGAGTCGCTCGTGACAAGGCACTCCAATCAGAAAATATCGTAATCTCCAGACGTCGTTTTACCCTTACGTAATTCACGTGTCTGGTAATCGTCGTTGCGTGAGACCACAGGTCGTGCTTCGAGACTACCCTTCGACCTGGCCCAAGTCTCCTATAAAAGATAATTCCTCATAAAGTATGATTAATCGGCTCATCCCCAAAAAAACTAAGATCCCTAATACGCCATTCGTTTCATTTGATTCGCCGTTTATATAGAAGGTTCAAATTTTCAGGGTCACGTATTACACCTGCTAACAACCAAGGAATTCTAGCTTTAGGGTTAATTTTTTTCTCAAAATTCTAGCTTTCTTAGAAATAGTTCTACGGTTTTAATATAACATTAAAATTCATTTCACCCGTGTGGAAATTGCCTCGCTTATGCCTTACTTGAATATCGGCCCTTCGAGAGGCCACGCGAGATTTTCTACGTAGAAAATCCCGGACGTACTCTCGGAGGGCCGAATATATTTTCGACGATTGGCACCCTGTACAAAAATGTTACAAGTCCGTCGATTTAATATTTTTCAGTATATCTTCTACGATGAGGTGGTTCAATTGTTGAATTTTGATTGTTGAATTGCGACACGCAAGCAAATGTTGGCGCCATGTAGAGACTCGCGGATGATTTTCGTTCTTCTGGATGTGGAGGTTGCTCGAGGCGAGACGTTGGAGGTGAGAAAGCAAATAAATAAATAAACATGTACGTAAAAGGGTAAATGGTCCGTGCAACACGTTTCCCTTGGCTCGGTGGGGCACGGAGGGTTTTTCCAGGGGCAGCAAAGAGCAAAGGGGGTCACGCGTTGCCATGCAGTCTGACTGACAACCTGACTTATGCAAATACAGTCTCGCTTCGCCGGGTAATCTGATCGTACGTAGAGGCCTTTATATTTCTGGATGGGATTTAAATTACCTGTAAGCCGAGCCGTTTTAGGGTAATAATAATAACGGCGACGACTTTATTGCCGCCTGCACTTGCCAATCTATTCACGCGTCATGGCACGAGTACATTGCGATATTCCAAGTCCACTTCCGCCTACGCATCATTACGTCACAAACGTGATTTTACTCATCTAACACTTGACATTAATCCAAAGTTATGCGCATTATGCGATCTATTGTTTTGCATTGGTTCTGCACTCTTTGACTAAACTTGTTTGATGAAGGCATGTCCTGTACAAAATTCCCACAAAGGTTTTCTACAATATTCAAATCTGAAACCTTCGCCTTTACAGGATTAGTTTCTAATCTAAACCGTAATTAAAAATAATTTCACAATTCAAAACAGAATTCTTCGGTTTAGTATTTTTCATTTTGGAGACATAACAGTTAAGAAAGTAGAAATTTTCCTATCTTTGCCTATTTGAAGTAGAGTTCTAGTGTGTTCGATGTTTCATGTTCGAGATAGCATCAGGATGAGTTCCAAACGCAAATAAAGAGTAGCTTACGAGCTTGATGTCCACCTTCTGTCTGTCATATAAAAATAATTTCTGTATTCCGCTTTTTATGAGAACCATTCGTTCGCCCCTAGTATGGTTAAACGCACGTCGACATCGGTGATTCCGATCCGCGAAGCCGTAAATCCGGATTAAAGCGTACTACAACTTCCGGAAACGACCCTTTTCCCCGTAGACGAGCGCGAGTAGCATGATAATAGTTAATCTTGTATGCAATTTACTAATATAAACACATTCCTGACATCGGTTTTAATTGAAAGACATTCTCCTAAAATGTAAAAGAGTTTAATGTATTATTCGAATTTGACAAAATAAATTAATACCATAAACAATGATGAAAATAATGTAGAAAATAAAATTCGCGTTCATTTATGTTTTATGACTCAGCTTGCGTTGAACATTCCACAGATTAAAACTATTTGTACTTCGTAAATGGGTTGTCGGAAAGTTTTATTTGTGCATGCGCATATGGTATTTACAAAAATGCAATGCGACAATAAAATCTGTATTACCTACTACAGCATGCTAAAAATTTAATAGATCCGACATTATTTCGTGGTGACGCGTGTTGTTGCTATAAAGAAAAATCTTTTTTTGACCTCTTTCCCGGTTTATTTGAACCTTTTATAGCTGTTTTGTACAACATGCGAGCTCTAAAAATTATCAACAATGATTATTAATGAAATTTCCATTTGACCAGGTGAACATTAAACTTAAATGATTTATAAAATGTAAAAATGATATAAGCATGTACCAATAACTAAAATTAATATAATAAAATAATAATGTAGGAGTAAAAAGTATTTTTGGGATTAAAATGAAAATGATTGAAAATTTGAAATCTTAATTAAAGTGTTAGCAGTGGTCAGTAAGTGAGTTCATTGTGGTAAATTCTGATTTTAGAGAGAGCAGACTCAATTGACAAGAGCGAGGGAGGATTCCTTGGACTTTAATTATACCCTTGACGTCAATCCTAGTAACAACCGGTTCTTCGCACGATTCTCGATGAATCTCAAGTTAACTAACGGTCGTACCAAAGATAATTAATTGAAAGGGTCCTCTGAACTGTGGACTCGTAGGCACTAGGACGGGTTACCGGTCACCTCGAGCTAATCATAGACCATCGGCCTCGTCCCCTTGGTACCCGACTCCTCGTCCTGGCGACTCGCCACGCCATAAGCACGTCATGTACAAGGGTGTCTGATTGTAATTACTTTACTCAAGTGTGGTGATTAAAGTTCTCCAGTGACCAGTGCCCGGCAACCCTGTCGACGATTCGATACTCCCCCGTAATCGCTAGCTCGCTTGCACTTTTATATCTTACAACATTCCACCTTGCTTATATATATACCGAAAATAGATTTTCGCAATCTTTAGAAATAACTTAGAATATTTTTGAATTTCTTTTAAATCAGATTTAAATCTTTTGAATTAACCAGCATTCTAGTTGATCCAACTAGAAATTCTGATTAAAATAACCAGAACTCTGTTTACTTTAACCACAAAAAATATTCAGACTATATTTAACCAAAATTTTGACATTTTTTTGTATGGATATTTTATAATCTTTTTGAATTCACATAATATTCTTAAAATTATACACTCACTTCGAGACTTCCAGTTTATAGAAGCAATTTTTATGACAGGATTGTTTTTGAGGCCAAAATAAAATTATTCAAGATTAAGATATTTTAATATACACTAAAAAAAAAGTGGTCAAAACCCTGGTTAAATAATTGTGTAGAAATAGCCCCACTTGACATCATTTCAAATTGGGCGCTAGTCGAATAATTTTTTAAAGAATTGTGTCAAATCTACATTTGAGTTGTATTTATTAAAATACCTAGGTAGGTTAAGTCGGGGGCTAGTCGCGGGCTAGACGGGGAATTTTTTTTAAAAGTGCTAATAAATGCAGTTTGTATAAAAGCATGACGATTGTTTGAAAATACTAAGCAACTTAGTGAAAAATAATTCCAAAATAAATATTTCTTTGACTAAAAAAATAAACAAAGCAGCAAAGTAAAATAAATGAAAGCAAAAACGGGTTGAAATTTTGCATGCCAATGAACTCATTCGCGCAGGTTGCCGTGAATAAAAAGTGTTCAATTCTCTCGCTTTATTCGGACTGTCGAAAGCGATGAACGAGCGGAAGGGAATGGGTGTCACAAGGGAAAGTTTTCTCTCGTCCCGCGAAATTTTCACTGAAAGCTTTGACAGCTTATTTTGCCACGCTTCTCCCCCACCTGTCAGACGTCGAATGCCACTGCGTATTGAATCCAAACAATAATTCCGTATGAAATAATGGAAACGCCCGTTTGTGGCCGTCGACTCGTGCTACCGGATTACGTCCCCGATAATTCCCGTGTTTCAACACAGAATTTTTTCATTATCGAGCTTCACAACAATTGATAAAGTCGTACGTTTTATTTGCCAAATTCTGTATTTCAATTTATCAGAATTTTTTTGTTAATAGTCTCTTTTTTGAAATGAATGGCGCTTTCTGATTTACGAAATAGAATATTTTTGAGCAAAGATAATTTAATTTTCTTATACCTCATAGCAGTGAAGGAAATTTTTTTTATGAGCATATAAAGTGCATTGTTTACTATTATAGTTATCTTGAGATAAAACCATCTGTGTTCACAATATCGTGATAATATCATCAGCCTTGAAAACTTTATTGCAGGAACTCGAGCCACGAACTCTTAATAAGTAATGCGCATTTTGGGAACTGAGTATAAATAGAATAGTTACTGACTTCAATTTCAGTCGAAATAATATATTCATCGTATAACATGTCTTGAAAAGTGAGAATCACTCAGCATGTCTTCCCTTCGAATATTTACATTGCTGCTGGTTTTGTGTCTTTCAAGTTACGCGTTTGGAAAGCCCAGTAAAAATGGTGTTCAAGGTTGGAAAATCTTTCCCAGATGTTTTCTATTTTAAACATTATACTAATAAAACAAATATTTTAATAAAAAGGATTTTTTGCAGATGTGGAGCCTCTGAAAAAAGATGATTCGACTCTAACTTCCGAACCAGAATCAGCGAAAAAA
>JAUESH010000043.1:17809128-17859197 GCA_032275165.1 Synergus magnus | reverse complement strand
AATCTTATAGAGGGTAATAACATCAATAATGGACCTTATCATTCATATACTATATTGCTATATAATAATAGTGAAGTATTCGCATTCATTGCGTTTGCAGTATGAATTATTATGGAACTTTATCTTGGACGATTAACGTCACCATAAGAGAGTAGAAATTATGGCAACTACTTAGCTCGGATACATTGAGAGGGTGAAGTCATCGCGGGGTAAATGTCCGTAGAGATAGTCATGAATAATTTTTTTTTTCCTTTTAAAAACTTCGAGTGCTAGTCTCGTGTCAATTGGCGACTTCCATTTGCCTTTGCTTTCCGGCATCTGGGACCCGAGTCGATAAAAATTATGTCCTGTAGGACCTTGCATGGTGTCAGCCGGCGTCGAAAGACGCGCAGCTGCGTATCACCGGTATCTATCACGTCTGGAACGTGTCTGTAACGAGTCCCGCGCGTGTACCTTACACATTATGCGAGTACATTTCGAGGGAGCTCGGTCCATAAACTTTAAGCCCACTAAGATAAGACAAATCGAAATTAGAACCTTCTCTCATCTTCAAGAAATGTTACAGAATTTCTAAGAATTCAAGTGACTTTAAGGAATTACTAGAGATTTGACGGAAATTTCTAGCCAGCACGGAGAAAAGAAAATGGCTGAATTTACCATTTAAAATAGTCAACATGCGCTCTGAACGCATTTTTCGTGGAATTTAGTAAGTTTTACTATTTCAAATAGTAGTTTTTGTTAAGAAAATTGTAAGCCCTGCTATTTACATTGCAAAAGTTACATTTTGAAATAGTAAAACTTACTAAATTCCAGGAAAAATGTGTTCAGAGCGATTTCAAATGGTAAATTCAGCCATTTCTTTTTATCTTATTTTTTCCGTGAGAAATCCACTTCCCGCACCAAAAATAAAATCAAGGACAATTCCCGGATTTTTTTTCAATTCCCGGACAATACCCAGATTTCCTTAAATTCCCGCACAGTGGACGTTCTTTTTAATCATCAATTTTAAAAACTAATCAGTTTATTACATTGATATGAAGTTTCCTACCACTTAGAGAAAGTTTACCGAATTGTACAGTTGTAACATTTACAGCCGTATCTTTTATGTGGTCGATTTCTGATAATAGCAGAAACGTCAAGAGTTAGTAAACATAATGCCTACTATAAAGAAGATTTCACTAATCGTAAAAAGAAGGCAATGAGAACCATCCAGGTGCAGTTGGCAGCGATACCACCGCTTATCACCTGTTATTACTCGTGCCGAATCAATTTAGCGGTTAACGTTTTCTCGTTTTCGATTCGTTTTACGTGCCGACAAATAGTCGGGTGAGAATTGAGCCGCGATAAGCTTCGCTTATTGGTTTCAATTCTGCAGGTGTCAGAGTAAGTTGTTATTTACATACTATGCCCAGAACTTACTACATTTTCACGTTCATCTAATAAACCTTTAGTGCATCAACTGACACGAATTTAAACGATATTGCTCCTTGATGAAAGTTGTTACACAACTTGAAAATGAAAATAAATTAAATAATGATAGAGGCAAAATTGCATTAAGATAGCCTTTGCTCGAAAGATATTTCTTTTGATGTATGCATATATAAATATATATTTCTATGTACATTGATACTTCTTCTCTGAACATGGGATAAAGGTGCGCTTGGGTCGTTAATTCGCACCGACTCGGGTGAACGCCGAGGCTTTTCCCTGTTCCTGAACTGCTCGTAACACCCTCTCACCCTCACACCCTCTCACCCCACCTCTTGACAGGGCCTTCTTCGTGGAATGTCTCGAGTTAATTTTTTCCCCCGTGTCGACGAGAGAAAGAGAGACGGAATGAGAAAAGAGAGCAAAAGCACCATGGTTCTATCTTCTCTTATTTTTCCTCGAGCTCGCGACTTAATTAATCGCATAACACGGGGCCTAATGAAATCAGAACTCTCGCTCCCCCTCCCCTTCCTTCTCATACCATCTCTCTTCATCTCATCCCTCGCCGACCAACCGAACAGCGCGCTATACGTAAAAACGGAAATATTTGCCAGGAATACTTTTACTCTGCCTCAACCACCTTTTTCCACCCCCTCGTTCCGTCGAAGCGTCGCTATAACGCGGAGGAAATAGTCGGAGATGGGCAAAAATTACTTCGGAAATCAATATTTGTTTCGTCAAATTTCCCGTCTCGATTTCAGATCGAGTCCCCTTCAAAATGTAGAGAAAAAAGGAGAAAATAGTTCAGTCTTGTGAAAGTCATGAGGCTTTGTGTGTTAATTGTTTCAAATCTAATTTTCGAAAATTGTGAAAAAATTGTGAAAATTTTCAAATTGTAGATCGATGAGTTCTTCTATGGAAATAGAAAAGTGCCTAAGATCTTGGAAAACCCTCTTTAAATAACCAAACTCGTCCCTCTTTGGGAACTGTTCCAGGAAAGACACATCAAAGCGAGGCGTTGAAATCGCCTAATCACGAAATTCATTATAGACACCTCGAGTTGAAATAATTCAAAAGGGGTTGGTACCACTCGATCCAAAGGAGCTGGAATAGACGTCGCTCTAAAGGGTAACGCGAAGCAACGTGGGATTTTATGGTTGAGCACCTGACCATTTCTCACGACGTGTTTAGCACGGATATTAATATTACCCTGCATCGCCTCTACTTATACACAGTACTTGTGCAGAGTACACAATATAATATACCTACAAAGAGGGCGGGTGGTCGTTCGTTAAAATAATAAGCGTGCTTCGATGAATATAAAACCCTTTCAGAGAATGGCTGTTATCGTTGGTATTGTCCTGTCTTGTAGCAAAATTACGAACTGTAAACTCCTTCTATATCAGCTCATGCTCAAAGAATTATCATCGAAAGCAAAGACAGTGAGACATTTATGGAGATTTTCAAGTCCCTGTATTTTTATGCACGTGATAAGTTCTGACGAAATACTGCAAAGCAGCCTTTGTATGTTATTGCTAATTTATTGTCATAATTCCAACCTCAGAGTAAATGTATGAAGGTCTTCCTGATATAAATTATTCGTCACCCTCGTATCTGTCCTTGAATCATCGTTCTATCATAAAAAAGAAGTTGCGATTATATAGAAAATAAATTCTCGCAAACTCGAAATCTGAATCTGAAATTGATTGGTTAGACTTTATTCGCCGTCTGTACTTTAGAATTGAGATCAGCGCTGCCAACGCGTTTTAAAGAATTTTAAAGGAATTTCAAAAGAATCCAAAAGAATTCAGAAAAATTTCGAGATTTTCAAGTAATTTAAAAATATTTTTAAGTATTTCTAGCGATTTTACAATCTTTTAAAGATATCAACAGTTTGTAGAAGCAGTTTTTATGATACGATTGTTTTTGAGACTAAAACCAAATTATCGAAGATAAAGATATTTTAACAAAAGATTTTTTTAAATTATCATAAGCATAAATGATTGACAAAGGCGCACGCATGACATCCTAGTACATATATACATAAAATAAGGCAAACTGTTTCACATGATTCTTTAAAGATTGAGATTTACCTTTTGAAATATAATATACATAGTGTGTGTAGAGAAAATTTGTCTTGTTCCGGGCTATTTGAACAAAAGTTACCGTTTCCCTCTGAAATTAGATTTTTGGCCCCAACATATCAAAAGGTCGAGGAGAAAACTCGAGAACTGATGAGTGAAATTCGATAGAAGCTCTGCCAATTTCTCCGCGAGATGCGTGACCCGCGTGCGCGACATTATCAACGGCGTTCGCTTTGTGAAGCGAACTATAACTGAATTTCCTTCGTCATTTTATGCATCAGACTCGCCATACTGTAACCGAATTCGATGGGTAATGCAATTATACATCTTTGCCCGGACTGCGTAGGTATGTTACAGTCGCGCCTCTCCACGTGGGCGTGACGCATCGACGTACCTCGCGTACACTATTATTATCTACGTATCCGGATGATGATACTTTTGTGAACTAAAGAAAATTGAGAGACTCCATTCGAAAAATTCCGGCACTTCTTTCCCATTTTCAGGCTGACGCAATGCATTCAATATTCATTTAACACATCTTTCTTAACATTTTTCTTAAACTGGTTGGATTTTCATGTGCGTGAGGTTGGACATAAACCTCAGCAGAATCATATTATGTGTGTTTACTTGCAAGAATATTGTCAGTGCGTCAACAACAATTAAATTATGAATCACGCGTCCGCCATGAATAGAGCAGAACTATAATATAACAGTAACATATTGTACGTATAAAAGAGAGGGGGGGGGAGAGAAAGGTGGATTGAGTGGGAGAAATTGGTACAAAGCTGACGTGCAGGGTCCGCTATATATTGTGGCTCCACTCAATCAGAAGTCATAATACATTTAACGCGACCTAATGAAGTCTTGATGAAAGGCTGCCGCTGGGACAGCATCAGGGGTTCTCAATCCCCCTCCCCCTGAATCCCACCACTTCCGGAATCGCACCATTACGATCTCCATTGAGCTCTACAAGTACTTTAATTCCAAATTGTAGACTCAGAAGATTGGCGCAATAAGAACTCATAAAGAACACATAGAGAAGGGCAAATAGACTTTGAAGAAACGGAAGAAGCAAAGCGGCTGCGGTTTTTATACGATAGCGCCACTGCAAGCCCCTCGACGAAGAGACCTGGTAATCCTCGGAAATTAAAAATGCCCGCGTTTCAAACGTTTCAAGCGTTTCAAAGACCGACTGTGACTTGGCTACCTAGCCTTTCCAGTTTCCACTCGCTCGCCCATTGGTGGACATTCTCTCTCTCACAAGCTCCATTTACAGAAACCCCATCAAAGGGATTGTGGCATTACGCTTTAGAGTTTAGGAGCTGGAAGACGTGGCACTCGGCTTGGGACAGAGTGCCGCTAGTAGAAAGGGTGTACTCCCCAGACTCAGAGTCTCGTTTCACCCCCAACCCCCTTACATCGCCGTATCTCACCCTCTCATAGAAAGAGAAACAGAGCGCGGGCCTCGGACACTTACCCGTGCTCTTCGTAAATGAGTATTTGTCTTTGTGAATAAATAAAATGCATTACACAGTTGCCACGACGCAGGGCTGTTAGGGACTGCGAAAAAGCACCAGAAAAGAGAGATGAAAAAATTAACATTTTGTTCTTTCCATGTCCAGTTTCTTCAGAAATTCAAGAGAAAAAGGGTATCTTTTGTTTGATCTTAATCTTTCTTTAAATATTTATTTCATTTCTTGAAAACTCAGGTATAAAATTTATGGTTATATTGTTAACACTTTTTCATCATTCAAAGAACTCGTATTTATATACATTCATACGAACGTGCGTTTGCATACAATGCAGTCTCTAATTATCGTTGATACTTGACTAAGAGAATCATACTTCTGAATATTGAAGAACTGCGTCATTCCGCGGAGACATCTCACGATTTGCCTTCCGTTAAAGTTTCCTCGTATGTAGCAGCACGTACAGGTAATTAAATTATTCGGAGTGTGTGTTACAGCCATGCAAGTGATAAGAGGCCGACGTCATCTCAACAAAATAACTTGGATTTTTAATTAGACGAAAACGAAAGTTTTACTTTGTTTTGCATTCATTCATTAAATCATAGTATGGAAATGAATATGACAGAACTCCCGACTCTGCGAAATACAGAACTAGAAAGGAGCAGTCAAACACAGAAAACACGATCCTCGGCACGCGTTAAATCCCCCAAGACCGACCCTTCTTCACCCTCGTCTTTCACCCCCGCTTTGCTATTCTCGGTTCTCAGTTTCTCTTCCTCGGCTTTCTTTACCCTCCATCGAGTCAGGCCAACAAACATTAAGAGCTCCTAGATTTATTTATAACTACATTTACGGGCATGCTAAGCCCGCAACCCCTTTCACTATACGAATTATTACGTTTATACGAATGTAAGAAGAGCCTTGATAAGAGGGGCTGCTTTAGGAATTTATACCTTACACAAGATATTGCGAGATTAGTCCTAAATAAAACATAACTCCTTTAAAAATTGTTAGTACAAATTAAGGGTTGCTCCCATCTCAGATAAATCATAGCTTTAAACAATTAAAAAAAATTCCGAACTGTGTTGGGAATCGAACCTCCGCCGACTGTCCATTTGGAAAATGACCCAGCACAATACCATCCGAACCACACGCTGACTTCCTAATTTCCTACTGAAGATTTGGCGGGATTTCAAAAGACTTAGAAGGAATTTTTAATGAATTGAAAAAGGTTTTAGGATTAGCAAGAGACAATATTTAGATTGATTAATCCGAAAAGTTTTTTTCAAACCGGAAATCCACTTCCCGCATTAAAAATTTTAACGTCGTCTTTGACTTCATTTTTGACGTCATTTTTTTAATAGAAAAAGTACCATAAATATTTCCACGTCAAAAATAATGTCAAAAACGACGTTAAAAACTATCCCAATTCTTGACAACGTTTTTGACATCCCTTTTCAACTTAACTTTTTACGCCTTTTTTATCTCCTTTTTGACATACCTTTTTATTATGTTTTTGACACGGTTTTTGACGTCAAGTTTTTTCAATAGGGGACCCTATGTTCAGCTTTAACTCATCTACTCTCTCTTTCTTTTCACTTTTTCCTTTTCACGTAATTTTTCTAAACTTTTAACAATTTCGGACTTACTTTACTTTATAAAAATTTATTTAAAAAAAATGTATTATCTTATTGACTGAAATAGGGTACTTTCGGGACCAAATCTTGAAAATTGGGGACTTTAGGGACCTCAACTAAATA
Source organism: Synergus magnus (assembly GCA_032275165.1). Taxonomy (NCBI): domain Eukaryota; kingdom Metazoa; phylum Arthropoda; class Insecta; order Hymenoptera; family Cynipidae; genus Synergus; species Synergus magnus. Next base: position 17,852,456 of record JAUESH010000043.1, on the reverse strand, counting down.
TAGGGGACAATAGGAGATATAGGGACTAGTCTGTGAGGCCTGCACCCTGCTAAATTACCGTTTTAGACTCTCTGATAAGGAAGAGTACTTAACATTAAGAAGAAGCATATTTAAGAATTTCATTTAACTTGCAAACTACAGATTTCGTTCCCTGAAATTTAATATCGACGAAGGTAATAATGAAAAGACACTACATTGTTATTAAGTTTAGGTCGACTGCTTGGTGTATTTGACTCGGGTAAACTTTTAAGCGTCTTAATTTGACGGTTAAATTGAAATTCAGAAGTCCCGCCGCGAACTTAAATACAGAGTATATATAGGAGTCTCCCTTACAACATAGTAATCTCGCAGGAACTTTCTCTGGATGCTGATGTTGATACATACCGCCGGTTATGCGAACGTGTCCCCGCCGTAGTATCAGGGATGCCCCCGCGGCGTTTCACGTACCTACGACATACCGATGTTTCGTCGAGAATTATTCAGGCTTTACATCAAGCCCTACGAGGGCCTTGCTCCGCCGTAAGGAATCTAATTTGAATAACACACCGATATGCAAGGTCGCGTAGACGACGATCTTCAACCCCTTAACCCTGCGCCAAATTTTCATTCACACGAAATCAGACCTGCGGTATCAAATCATAACTAAACGGTCAAGAAAAAGGGAAAAGCACATCTTTTTATTTGCGATATGTAGTAATACTGACCATCAATTCAAAAAGAACAAAATCTGTTGATTTATCCATTGAAGATTATTATATGTATAAGTATAATAATAATATAATTTTCTTCTTGGTTTAATTAACAATCGAGGAATGCAGAATCTTCCTAGACAATCACCCTGGCTTAATGGAAAACGTCTTGAAAACAGATTAAAATATAGTTATATGAGTTTTCAATCAACGGCTTGGGCATAAAGGACTTGGTTTATGGTAATGATTATGTCGAGGAGAAAAGCGTTTGTATCGGAATTAGGAGTACGCCTAAGACAATGAGCTACGGGCCTTTGGAGTAAATCCCCGACCTCCGCGTAGCGTATCGACATTAATTCCCTTGCCCCCAGCTTTTAACCGGAACAGACGCACCCTATAATAGGCAAGTTGGAATCCAATCTGCAAGTTTGCAAATTCAATTCGTAGCCGTCTTACGAGAAGAGCACCGAACGAGCGCGCGTTTGCCTTTAGCCACTGTATAGTCAGCAAGAAGCAAGAACTAGCTTTTACTCCTTGCCACTTCCTTCAGTCATCTGAGAATGCAAAGGGCTTTAAACACCCTGTAAGATAATTTAGCATTTAAATTTAAAGGAATAGTTTTAAGAAGTGCGCGTCAACTTATAGAACCACGCATATAATGAGTACACCCAATCAGCATATCATTAGCGACGTGCGTTTTCTTTTGTCATTTTGTCCTGAAACGTTTAACTGACGTTCAGTGAGGTTCTCTCTTTTTGGAATGTAGATTCCTTATATTTCTTACTTTAGCTAAATTGATCTATCATTGAAATTATCAAGAAAGGACTGGTGCCCAAAAATTGTCGGTCCTGACCCATCAGCATCGGCGACACCTTTTTCATATACTATATTTTGAATGCAAACTGCAAACGATAAATTTTAGGCATGATAAACAGAATGAGAGCATATCTTCCACCTGCTTCACCTTTATCTACACCTGCAGGACGTCCCTTACGATCAACCACAGTCTGCATTTCCTTTCAACTCGTCGTCACCTCGAAGTGCGAATTCCAGACCATGCGATAAAAATGAGCTCTCAATTTGCCGCTAATTTCACTCCCATTTGTTCGATCCGTTCCTCCACTAGGGAGGGCGCGCGTTCTGTACGATTTGGCAGAGAGAAGACAGACAGACAGGAAGGAAGGAAGCAAGGAACCGAGGGCGAGTGAAATGAGTCGAGAAATTGTTTCGAAGGAATTTATCAATTTTCTTTGAGGGATTCTAATTGTACTAATTTGTTTGTCTTGAGCCGTTCGGCAAGATCAGCTTCCGGAACATGAGAGACGGGTGGGGAAGGAGAAAATCTCCTGATCTCGAAAGGGGGAATCTGGAATTCTATCGTTTAATCTTCAAGACTCGCTCTCTAGTCTTTACCCAAAGCACCCCATCCTCCATTCAATACTTCCCATTTTCCTTTGCTCGGCCTATCTTCCAAAAGGGATGCGATTCGAAATCGGTAACAAATATTCAATGACGCTCCGCGGGGTGTTGGTTTCAGAAAATAGCGATTCAGCTTAGCGTGAGAAAGGGGTTGCTGATCGTCGACAAAAGCTCAGACATCTCCGCGATTACATTTCAAGACTCGGAAGTAATTAATCTTTCTATCAGTGTACAGCCTTAGTGTAGAGTCTCCTCAAGATAATGCTGCGAATATCTTTAATTTCGTTTACTCATTTTGCCACTTTTTCCGCAATATATCATCAAGAGAATTTGCTAAATTGGTTTATTCTATCTAAAACTGAACCTTGGCTATTTTTGCACAGATATATTCGATAATAAAAGTTTCAAATAGGTTGAGCGAATCTAGTAAACTTTTAATTAATTTGATATTAGGTCACGATTTTTTTAGTAAATAAAATGTCGGAAGTTGGCCATAGAGCAGAGCACTGACCTCTATACATGACTTGCCTCGCGAACTTTTTCATTTATATTCAGGATAGAGACTATACCCTGATTCTTGTCCTTTGTTATTTTTTACTGAACGGCGCAGAGTAGTTCAAGGCGGATCAGACATCCAATAATTAAGTCTCATTCCGATTAGCCGATTACGAGAGGCACTTTGCTCTTATATTATAGTACATCTTATATCTCATTTTGCTGGTACATCCAGAGGCGACGTCTTGTAATTGATTGATCAGAATGATAATTATAGATTGGCGAAATGGTCTCAACTCACATAAATAAAAATGCAAATGTAATGTGTAATTATAAAAATCTATAACACAATGGTCATTCCATTAAGCAGGAAGTAAAAAATTGATTGAATCTACATCTAATCTTTGAATATTAATAAAACACAATTAGTTCAATAATGCAGTGGCAATCGAACTCAAAAAATATAATTGAGTTGTTGGACTTGATAAACTTTTTCTCGAATTCCTCAATCTGTAGGAATGAATAAAACAGAATAAATCAAAAATTAACTTTTTACAATAATAAAAAAGACTGCTTAATCAATGTCAAAGGTCCTTTGATTAGAAAAGTACTTTTCTGAATCTATGATTATTCACTATCATTGAAGCAATTATCGATTTATTTAAATGACTGATTCTTTATAAGTAGCAATCTTTATTTCCAATCTAATAATTATTATTCATCGATAATTTTTCACAGCATAAACTATTTTTTTTAAAACTAAGAGAAATATATCGAAGTGTAAGAAATTGTATCAGCAAAAAGAGGAATAAATGATTAACTAGAATCTCTAGAGTGTGGAGATTAAAATCGATTAAACTATGACTTCGGGTACTAAAACGCTCTCCAAATGCGAATAGAGTATCACGTTAGTCCTTGATCCCGTCAATTCGTTCATGTTCTGACAAACGAGCGCGCCTCTAACTTAAATAAAAATCTAGGAAGTCAAACGTGATTGGCTCGTAATGATAGTAATAGATATAATAATATAACATTTAATCAGAGTTCACTGCATTTCTGTGTCAACTGGATAGGGTTTTTCCGCCCACAATGGTAATATTTATGCTGTGACGCGTCTAATTTATCGCTGCTTAATATCTACCGACTTAGTGAGCTAACCCACCTCCTCTCATCAGCTAGTTTTGCAGTTGTCCCCTTTACTCTCCCTGAAATACCTTCTATCTTTCTCTCTTGTCACACTTGGCCAAGTGATATACGGTCGCATTACACTTCGCTAAGCCTGTCTTAGCACGTGCCGTGAAATACTTGAACATTTTCATTGGTCGATTTCTTGGTCGCGCACGTGGAAGAACTTAGAACATGTTTCTTAGCAGGAAGTTTCAATCGATTATATTCGCAAGACTACAAAGAAAGATTCCACGAATAATTATGAAGGACATTATTAGCTTACTCATGCTGTTTATTGATTTCTTCAAGCGAGAGAAATTGATTTTCAGGATGAGGAGTCGACCCGAGAGTGTGTGTTGAGTGTAATCTTAGATTTAGAATGTCTATTTACCTAAGTCATTCAGCCAGTTATATTTTTTCTACATCTAGGACGTTTAATTTGATTGCAAAGTCAAGGTTCCTATAGTAGACAAAGACAACCGTCAAGACTAGGAGTGAAACTAGCAAGTCCCTGAATCCTATCATAAAAAAGAAGTTGCGATTATATCGAAAATAGATTCTCGCAACATGATTGTTTTAGACACTAAAACCAAATTATAGAAGATTAAGATATTCTAACATAAGTTATACTTGAAATATAACTTTAGCGCGCAGTTTAATTAATTACATCGTCAGAATCAAAGCTTGAAAAACTGCCAAGACAGTGGCAGTCTTTGTCAGGTCTTTTTTCTTTTTTTAGCCCGATTCGAGTGGCTGGGATGCAAGGCGCTTTAGATTTTGTAATAAAAGCGAAACAAGCTGGTTTGTGGTGGAAACGTCACCCTATCCTTTGCCGGAGGTGAGTGTGGTTGCGAGGCAGAAGCTCACGGTGATCGCGAAAAGATTCAAGTTCCGGAGAAGAGAGATCGAACCTCAGAGGCTGATATCAAAGCAAGGCAAACAATACGGCGAGATGCTGATGCGATTGTATTATGGCTAGTGGACCAGTGATCTATTGTCTCGTCACGTCCTACCCACTCGGTTCTTTTATCTCCATCCCCAGACTCGTATCGTATCGTATCGTATCGTATCGTATCGAGTGAGCATCCATCGAAAGTAGCACGCTCGACGATAGGGGAGTTCATCATAAAGCTACGACGCATCTCCGTGTCGAGATGCGCGATGCGTGGACGAAGAAAAAGCTGCGGGACGATATTCAATTACCGATCGATCGACAATTTCCTGCCTGCTCTCGCTATAATCATATAATTTTCAGATCCCGCAACTAAAATCGCCTCCATTAGAAATCCAAGGCTGAATCACCATTTCTTGCAGTTGGAACTGGCTTGGCTCAATTGCGCCGGTCTCTAGAAAAACCAGCCAAGTCGACTTAAAGGTTTTAACACAAAATTGTGAAAGATACTTTTCGGATTGTCTTTTTACAAACCAAAATACGTTTTATAAACATCTAGCATTTACAGCATTTAGCTGATTTTTCTACAGACCGACATTTTGTTGTGTTAATTTGAGATATAACTTTTTCTGAATTATAATATCTAAAGAGTCACAGAAAACTTTTGATAGAATTGTGTTTTGAATTTAGAATTAGTTCAATTCAACTTCCCAAAATTTTCGTTTTTTAAATGGAATATTAGACTGAGGGGTTGACAACTGAAATTTTGACACTACATCAAATTTCAAGATTTCGAGGAGTGACACTATTAAAAGAAATATTTAAATAAAAACATCACTCTTTTGGAGATAATTTTAAACAATTTCAAACGATTTCAAAGGCTCTTGAAATTTCTTGAAATCGATTAAAAATTCAAAAGACTTCATAGATGTTACAAAGGCATGTATGTAGACCAGATTAAAGAGTGGTTAGCCCCTCGTATTTGACTGTATGATGAATTAAAATTGATCAATCTTGTTAATTAATTTATCCAATTAAATTTTCGCTGGAATAGTCTATATATAATACTCACTTCGTAAATAATCGAAAATGGAAGACGAAACGTCTAGATTGAATAAAAGGCTTGTAATCGAAAGCTTGATCTCTTTGAAACGACTTTTTTATACCCTTAACGAAGATCATCCTCCCTCTAGAAACTGCAAAGTGGCTTCTCTTATGTTCGCCGATCAGAATCAAAAGCGGTCCATACCTGCAACAAAAAGTACCAGAAGAGAACGTTAGACCGTCGTAAATCGAGGTAAATACGCGCGAAGAACCGATCGATCTTTCTTGTATCGATCGGCCTCGTTGAATCGAGTGTGCCAGCTAAACGCTCGGTCATTGCGGACTCGGGCGAATATAAATAAATCGGCGTGAAAGCCAAATTGGATACACGGTTAGGAAACTTCTCTGGAAAACGAGTCGCGAGCAAAATTTATCTGCTTCTCATTCAAATGGCCCTCATCTCGCATTTATGTATTCCCGTGATATTGCACCTTTTTGAAAGCGCCTTCTTTTTTATCCCTGCTCGCTGGATATTAAGACCCCCAGTCGCTGTATTAGTCATATAAATTTACCACGAATTACGTCAGATTCTCCTTTTCCCCTGTCTATCCTCCTTCCCAGCTCGACGTAACCCGAGCGAGACGATCGTTTGTATTAATTAGAATAATTTTACTAAAATGAACATTCCCTGTTGTACATTATTAATCGAGGAAACAAAACAAAATTGTTATCCGACTGGGTAAGTATGCAATCAGGAGAATAATTTAGGGATCTGAGTTGATTTCAAATATCACATTATTTCCACAAGACAAAAAGAAAAAGACAAAAAAATAATTTGGTTTACTTAATACATTGTAGGTGATTCTCGACATTTCAACCAATCCTCTCCAGCTCCCTCATGAACACAGATACATGCACGTCACTCGTATCGAATAAGTCTGACATTCCTACAGTTAATTACGCAGATTTCCAATGCAACTCGCCCCAGTGGAATTTTTACGATTGCCTATCCATCCAGTCGGGGCTGGATTTGTACCTCTGAAATATTCGAGGGATTTAATTTTATAAATGACCGAACGTGTTTTTCCCTTCCCTCTGCTGATTGTTTTCGTTACGAAGACTCATTTTAGGTCGACGATGCAAACCCGGTGCAGGGAAGTACTCAGTCCCGGCAAAAAATTCAACCCTTCAAACACAGAGTATCGTTATATTCCTTAAAATTACTTAAAATCCTACGAAATGTTATAAAATTCCTTTAAACTTCGTTACATCAGATGAGATTCCTTAAAGTGACTTCAAATTTCTTATTATCATTAAATTTTTTTAAAATACTCAAAATCCGATAAAATCTCAATAAATCTCTTAAAATTCCTGAAAATCCAATAAAATTTTGTAAAATTACTTAAAATCCCACAAAATTTCGTCAAATTCCTGACAATTATTTAAAATCCCATGAAATTCTTCAAAATTTCTAAAAATCCCAATAAATTTTGTAAAATCCTTTTAAATTCCTAACAGAGTGTCTACTAAATTTTTCCCACAAAATTCCCGGATTTCCTTAAATTCCCGCACAGTAGACCCCTTGAATAAATCTTTGGAATAATGCCAATATTTTTAAAAAGAGTCAGATTTTTGAGGTGCGAAATTCTAAATACCTTCTGTGTTCTGTAGCACACTTTGCTAGCCAGAAGACAACGCAGAGCGGAAAAAATCACTTCACACTTCACAATACACTCGAAAAGTAATAAAACTTTTAGAAAAAAAATATAGAACACTTTGGTACGAAGACTTAGTAAAGAACACAAATTAATTAATTAATCTAGATTAATCGCGAGCACGTTACGCGTTGACTTTATCGGATTAAAGTTTTTTCCCAACCTCTCCGGACGAGAGTCGAAAGCAAACTAAGAGAAAATGGTTGTAAATTTCGGAATCTTACTATTCAGGGTATGAAAAAGGTCAGTCAACAGAAACAAAACAAAAGAGTGAAACAATGAACTCAGGTGGAAATTTCTAAGAACTATAAATCGTGTCAGAAAAGATAAACATGTAGAAATTATAAACCTGACCCCTTTTGGCTTCGTGAAAATATCAACAAGAGCCATTTCTAAAATGATACACATTTTAATCTAGAGGCTCGTCAAAAGGCAATACGTTTGTTTTGAAAGGACCCAATATAGGAGGCTCTTTAAATATGTAAATAAAAGAGTCAAATTGACGAGATCCTAACATTATAATGTCTAATTCGGAAAAGTTTTTTCAAACCGGAAATCCACTTCCCGCATCAAAAATAAAATCAAGGACAATTCCCGCATTTTCTGGATTTCCTTAAATTCCCGCACAATAGACACCCTACCTAAACATTATTCAAAATCCCATGAAATCTTATCAAATCCCTTAAAATACCTTAAAATCCAATCAAATTTCGTAAAATCCCTTAAAATTTCCTAAAATGACTTTAAAATTCCACAAAATATCGTTAAATCCTTTAAAATTACTTAAAATCCCATGAAATTCCTTTAAATTTCGTAAAATCACTTGATATTCCTTAAAATTACTTAAAATTCCGGATAAATTTTTGCTAGTAAATTACATAACTACGGCAGCTAGTGAAATTTAAATAAAAAATTTTAATTATTAACACACGAGTTTAAAATTATAAATCATATATCTAAAGAATCTTTCTCCCGAAATCGTAAAAATAGCAGCAAAATTACTAAACCAAGAAACTCTGTGAAACATGAAGATATATTAAATGATTAATTTGATCACGTCTGAAATTAATTTCTGTTAAATTGGTTAAAGACTAAGTGATTTGCATTATGGTAGCGATACCGCGGAAAATTTATCACGTAGGCGGTACTAATAAATAATAAATTGGCAGTAGTCAGATGAATAGAGATACAACGTTCAGGGCAGTGGTTACCGAATCGTCGGTCAGACTGAGGTTAATTGAGAACGATTCTGTATTCCCGCTATGGTGCTTACATGAGTAATTCAGAAAATGCCACGGGGAAGTCTCACTTTTTCGAAATTGCCTCAGCTGAACGGGGAAAGTTCTGCAATTCTGAGAGAACGTGGCACGAGTCGAAATGTCAACCGCGAGACCACTAAAAGCGCGAGATTCCCTCCATCGGCCATTTCCTTCTCACGAAACGAGAAAAACTTTTAATTCGTTAATTTCCACCGACTCAAAGGGTTGGCGAACCGAGGCTTATTCAAATTTATACTACGCTCTTTCGAGCGCTCACCCAACTGTCTCTCTTTCATCTCTCAGTTTCGGCGGATGGAGATGGAAAAATGAAATCGCAAAACAGATGAGAACTGAAGGGACAGGGCACCAGTCTTTTCATGAACGTTAAAAGAAATACTGTTCTTCCTCAACTCTGAGGAATTACACTTTCGTACTTTTAATCCTAGGAACAATAGAGGGGATGAAAATCCGCCTTGGGCAAAGGGTTGTTGCTGTATTCTCATTCCCCTCTCGTCTTTCCAAGACATGCTAATATTTTCCGAAGGGTCAAAACCTAATTTTTTTAAAGCCCCGTCGACTCTCGCACCTCCCTCTTTCGCCCTGCTTTAAAACCCCAAGGATTTCGCTCCCAATAGACATAATAAAAACGCCATCTGAAATATGCATCCCTTAATAAAACTGTCCAATTAGCCGAAAATGGAATTAAGTATTAAGGGGGTGTCAGAAAGACTTGGTTTGCGTTTCAGGTGCTATTCGAGAAACCCTTTTGCGAAAAGATTAGATTCTTAACCTCGACCCACGTCGAGGAGGTGAGAACATAAAAAGGGGGTGTCGTATTTCGCTCGAACGAGGCTTGAATTATTTATAGCCAGAGGATTTTTTGGTTTGCTTTGTGGCAGTTTCGTAATTTCAAATTTGTCGATTTGTAGTAAAAATTATTGTTATAAATATATATTACTGTGTAATATCCATCCTAGATTAATTTTTTTCCAAAAGAAAACTAAAACACAAAATTAATATGGTCGCAGATCGTCTTACTCCACGCGTGTGAATACGAGTAAGCGAGTAAGATTTCAATTAAAACAACCCCCTGGCACGCCGGGGGATTAACAGTACGAATGCGTCCCCTAAGAAGACTCGCGGTTATGACACGGTATAAATATCAACGTAAATTGCCTCTGCCCTTCCCTTTGCGCATACAGCGGGATAAGCAAAGCATCCAGAAAACTGGTCCGCGAAGACGTTACGCGGCTCGGCAGCCTTTACGAACTTTGTAATTATTGCGCAATTCTCCATTTATGAGGTTTAAATTGGTGCCGCTGTATAAATTTTCAAACGGATTTGAGTTTTCCTCTGTCGTTTACCCTGATATTAACGTCTAATTGTACTATAGGATGCTCCTTATTTCCATAGAAGTCAACTCTATATACCATGAAAACTTAATTCATTATCTCTTTCTCACCTAGAATTTCCCTCCCCAAGTTTTAAGATTCTAAAATCATAAGTATTATAGTTCTCAGTCACGCAAAATCTAAACGTCTATAACGTCTAAAAATTCCACCCAATTTATACGTATATAGTATAGATTAAAAGAATGAAACCTTGAATTTTACTGCGATCAGGGGGCGATTATGTAACTTTTCACTTCCACTTTCACTTTCACTTTTTGTTTCCCATGTTTTGATTTTCACTTTTTCCAAATACACGTGATGTGAATTTTGACGTTTTAAACGTCACCGGCGAAATTGGGTTGAAATTTCTTCAGTTAAAATGTCTTAAAATTTTGTGCAATCTCTGAAAAAATATTTTAAAATCCTTTAAAGTCTCTTAAAAATTTTTTTAAATTATATGAAATTTCTGAAAATCCCAGGCAACGCCGGATAAATTTCTGCTTGTAAATAAATAAAAATTTCGGGTTTTGTGAACTTTCAAAACATTTTTGGATGTTTTTATTCCAATAAATGTAAAAAAAATTGTCAAACTAGACATCTGAAATTTCAACCCAATACCGAAGAATTATAAGCGGTTCGCATATTTATTTCTTATTTGCCGTTTTCGTGAAAAACTTGAAAAACTTGTAAACTTGAAAACTTGAAAAATGGCGAATAAGAAATAAATAGGCGAACCGCTTAAGAAACGTCAGTGACGTTTAAAATGTCAAAATTGAAATTCACGTGTATTTGGAAAAAGTGAACATCAAAAAGTGAAAAACCAAAAAGTGAAAGTGAAAAGTTACATAATCGCCCCCCAGAAGTAAATTCCCAGTTTTTAAACTTCGTGTTTTAATATTTATATTTTTTCATGTGCAATAGAACAAGGATACGAAAGTAATTTGAACGTTCATCAAAACTCTCTTTAATCTCCAAAAGTATGTGAAGGATATGAAGGTAAATCCAATATTCAGTTCGTGCCTCGAGAAAATCATACTCGAAATCATAATTAACAGAATTATTCCAAAGTAACTCGATATGTTCTAGTGCCATGGAGTTCTGGTAGTAGAAAGGGGCTTGAGCTTCGAGGGGGCTCACATCTAAGAAGGAAGGGTTCCCAACCACCCAAACATATACCATTCGCAATACATATATGTAGTTGTACGGTACGCGAAAGTACACGTGGAATTAAACAGTCTATATTTCGTGGCCTAGCGAGTAGTCAAGCAGGGAGATTGCGTTTGCTTTATTCAAAAGGTTTTAATTACTATGCGTGAAGCTTCCTTAATTTTCTCTCTCTGCTCTCTCTTTCTCCTTCTCTCTCAAGCTCACTCCATTCCATTTTTCTCCTTCAACATCCCGTAAACTTATTCACTTCGCTTTCACAAAGAAAACAAAAATATAAAAATCAGATTAATTAAACATGATCGTATTAAAATTGTTTATTTTTTTTCGGATCGCGAGTATAGTTTTGGAAATAAAAACTAAAAACAGGACGATAGGTCTCGATGACGGATCGAGTCTCGAGGGTCCCATCGAGCAAAACGAAAAAAAGTGTAGATACGAGATAAGAAGCGGCGTGGAGATAAGCGATGGGAAGGAGAGCACCTCTTGACAATAGGAAATCTTCAGCGAGGGTGGCTCTGCAGTCTACCTAGGGAAAAAATACGACGACAGGGGTCACCGTCGATGCGTGAAATCCACGCGGAAAATCCTCAAAATCTCCGGAATGTCACCCTTCACGCTTGGCACTTTCGGTCTGGTTCGAGTGGAAGACAAAGAGAACGACGCGGAAAAAAGCTGAGGAGATTGAGGGTGAAAAAAATGTTGAAAGCTATGGGATTTCCTGAGTCTTTGAAAGTTTCATTGGTAAATTGTAGGCACCTGAAGCCTTAAAGAGTTGCGCGGCAAAGGCTTCTTGAATTTCTTCTGTCATCGAACCGTCGAAGCAAACGAATCTACATCTGGAAGATGAAGATGAAGCAGGGAGAAGACGGAGAGTAGAGATACCAGCAAGAGGCAAGAGGGCGTTAACTGAACTTTAATGGAGATCTTAGATAAAACCCTCTGGCGGACGTTGAAAGACCTCTTTGACGGATTACGCCCAAATCGTATCTATCTCTTCAAGGATACCAGCTACCTGAGAGAGGACGACAAGTAACCGTTGCTAAGTGTTATAATACCCCAGGCTCTTTCGATTTGCTCGAGCACACGCTTTATTATACTTGGAAAGAAACTAGAAAAGCTCTACATCGATGAAATGCCAACTCGTGTATCTGTCGCACGATCGCTATGACTACTCGGATCGGTTTCCTATGAATTCCTTGACGTTGAGTGCGACTCTGTCACCTGAAAAAGAACCTTTCTTTGAAAAGGAACCTTTGATTCTTACATCTTCGCACGCAAAATAAAGGCGGATTACGATCTAAATGGTAGTACATAGAATATTACCCAGTTCTACTGAAAATGTACTGTTATACGAATAGCAAACAATTCACACCAATTACTAACATTCCCAATTCAGAATCTAAAATTCAACCTCGTCCTGCCGGCAAACCCCAATTTCTCTTTTTCTTCCTGTCTCTGACTTTCTTCCGGAACCGACGTTTCACAGAGCTCAACAAGTCGAATAAAAAGCTCATAAATAAAGAGGAGGAATTCTCTCCCTGCTTTTGAGCCAAACCTGCCTCCCTCTTACCCGGAAATAACCCTCCACGTTTCTGCGAATGTCCCCGCGAACACTTGTTGCTCCCATGCGGCATTGGGGAGAGAAGAGGTGAGAGATGAGAAAAAGAGAAAGATATATAGAGAGAAATACGAATGGAGAAGCAGGGAGCGAAAATCCAAATTGTCGTCAAAGTGTCGCGATTGCCAGGCGGATGTGACACCTCCCCTCATGTTCATCTCATGTACCCCCTTGTCATGGGGGTGGGCGAGAAACCGTGAGTAATGTTTCTCCATTTGCGAATGGGAATTCAGAGGGATGCTTTTTCCGGGACGATGAATACCTACTCTGTGTTTGTATTCGAACGCAAACCGCAAACGAGAGAGGCAACCGATTCAATTTTATACGTTAAGAGTGTTTAGTGGGGACGATTTGCTCCACGACAAATATGAATGCTTTCATTCGATGAGCTTAATTCGAATCAATCACATATTTTTTGCTTGGTTTACTTCTGGTTATTTCTCACTGTCAGTTCAGTCTTTTCGTTTACTCTAATAAACTGACAATTAGCAATCAATTAACGATTATTATATATTATAGCAGAAATTTACCCGGCGTTGCCCGGGATTTTAAGAAATTTCAAGTGACTTTAAGGAATTTCGAGGGATTCTAGTGGATTTTTAACTTTTTTAAAGGATTTTAAAAGAGTTCAAAAGATTTCACAGGATTTAAAAAAATTGCCAAAAATTAAATTAAAAAGTATTTAAAAAATTGAAAAATGGAAAAAAATTAACATGCACTTTCAAATTTCTTTAAAAAATCCTCAAGACTAATTTATGACGCCTTGCAAAATTTGGTTCCGATAATAATAATTTTAAATATAAAGACTATGTAAAGCTCTGAGTTATTCCTGGAAATGAATTTCCATATTGCCATAAATTTCCTATTCAATACATCAGAATATTAAACCTTCCTAACGAGGTTGCGAGGTGACCAAGAATGGCATTAGCTGCAAGGCAATATGGAAATGGTGACAAATGGAATCTGGAGAACGCGATAGAAAATAATGTTTTGGGTTGGTTGCTAATTACACAGAATCTCAGATAAAATATAGCCGAGGAAAGGCCAACTTGCTCATGTGTGACTTCATAAAACAATGTTTGGTACGTGTACATGAAATCCAGCGTGGTAAATCCCGCTATATAGTATATTGGGGTTTGTCCACGGTGAATTTATTCGCACGAAATATGCGAGGCATTTTATTTCCAATATCTTCCCAGTAAATCGTCAGATATTTCAATCCGCGGGGGCTGTTGGCGGTCAACCCCTCGACCAGACTGACAAATTGAATCAAACGAAGGTCCGTATCCCGATGTCCGATATTTCGCGATCTCCCCCTTCTTTCACCCTCGACTACTCCCGTCGACCAAATGATTTTTCGAAATCGATCACCACTGGCTGCTCAACAAATCGTCCAGGCACCACCCTGATTTACGCGTCTGGAAAGTATTCGCTCGTGTTTTAAGTACAAGGGTTGTTGCTTCTCGACCCTTTTACAAGGGTCTCTCGCGGATCAGTCGGCACGAGAATTATTTGCGGAAGCATTTTAAAGTGAGAGAAAACATATTCCAGTTAGCAGAGACAAATGTTAGCAACTGTTAAAAAATTCTCCCAATGCGCATTATGCACTCATTTGTTTCAGTCTCTTTGACTCAAGAATATATTCACGCCCAAACTCCCTTTACTGTCATCTTGAACCCCGGCACCGCGTTGAGAGACGACAAAGCTCAATTACAACTTTTTATTGCATTTCCATTTCATTTCTCGCGAAAAAGAAACGCGGCTCGCGTACGAAGTTAGAGAAGTAGAGAAGAAATTGAAACGAATAATGCGTTTTAAACGCGATTATCGTCCCACGCCTCGAGGAAAGTGAAACTCATTCTTTAGTCGCCATTAAATTTAAATTTAACGTCTATGTAACGTTCCACTTTACAGCTCGAGCGCACTTCTCGAAATGCAAACAGCACTCGATATAATAATAAATTGTCCCGAACCGATTTCAACATTTTTCCTATCTATATAGAAGTATTACATGCACCCAGACCATCAAAGCAGAAAAATTATCTTGCCAAGTTACGAGCCATCGGCCACACCAAAATTAGCTTCTGGGGCAGAAAAAGGAAAATCATTATTACTGTTTCGCAAAACAACGAATTCAAGTATGTCCAGTCAATAATCCAATGTTTCTCATTTAATTTCTGAGAATTTTAAACATTTCAGGGAAATCTTCTTAATTAAATTTAATGACAATGAACTTGAAATTCACAGAGCGGATTGTTCGTCGTTAATTTGCATATAACCGAGTTTCGAATGACAAGACTCCTAGTGGGTGTATACTTTATATATAATATATACACATATTATATCTTTCCCGCAACAAATTGTGCTTTGCGCTATCTCATCGTCACTTCCGGTAACGCGTAACGGAGTACTCGTGCGTGCTCACGAGAGTATAAGTGGGTACGCGTTTGTTCGAGATTAGCGCAATAAATAATGGCCTGGCACGCCGAGTGCTCTGCCTCTTCGTTTTATGTCTCTCGTATATTCAATAACAAACTAACAATGCGTTAGTCTTACTACACGATTAAAGGAAGCAGGAAGAGGAAGCTCCCTTCATTATCTCTTGATTTACATTTATAACAGTCGTATAAGCATTCATGCCACCGTTCTAGAGACATTTTGACTTTGTACTTCAACCACCATCTACCAGCTTTATTTTGAAAACTGTAACCCACACTAGAGCCGAAATCTATTAAAAGTTTTCACAATACTTGTTTTCAATTGAAGATAACAAAGGGTCTTTGTCTTTGGGAAACATATTGTGTTACCTTGGTTTTACCGAATTCACGATTTCAGAGAATAATAAGGTATCATCCAACTATCTCCTTCTCTCTCTCTCATTTTTCCCATCTCTAGTACTCACTCGACCATCACAGGATAATCGAGCCCTCGGCTGCCTCCCTCCCTGTCCCATTTCGTTCTCTTCTACGCGCATTTCTACTCGAATGTAGGTAAAAGTAATTCGGGGATGCGTAAAATCCAAATACCTATTTAGTACAATAATCGGGGCGTAAACAATTTGAAATAAAAGAAAGAAAAAGAAAAACGGGACGTGTACCCGTGTCGAGTTTAGGCTGCAGCCCTTATCTGTCCTTGCTACTGGTATTGGCAACTGCCTCTTATGCAACAAACAGCCACCCGTCGAGCAAAACGGGGGTGAGAAATCGGGCACCTTTTTAAATGCGAAATGACACCCGCGGTGCGATTGTGCGACAGGCTTGGTGAAAGGGAGTGAAAGAAAGAGTCCATCACAGGCCTTTGAGGTGGTACCGACACAGGAGAAACGACTGTTTTGTACCATCATCAGGGAAAGGGTCGTCGTCCTCGATCAACAACTTTTTACAAAATCGATTCGCCAGGATGATATTTTTATTGCAGAAAAGAAGTAACTTCATTTCGAAGGAAGAAAGTAACTGTTCACTTGATTAGACATGCAAATGGGAATTAAAATGACTTTTAT
Source organism: Synergus magnus (assembly GCA_032275165.1). NCBI lineage: Eukaryota > Metazoa > Arthropoda > Insecta > Hymenoptera > Cynipidae > Synergus > Synergus magnus. The sequence continues at coordinate 17,836,101 of JAUESH010000043.1, read as the reverse complement.
GACTTGAAATATAATAAAGAGAACTTTCAAAAGGAAATACTTATCCGTAAATGTACTACTTCAATTACAGTCAATTCTACAGTTTGAAAAGACCAATTTCTATTATTTTTCGAGAACAATGCTGGGAATCTATAAAGACCCAAAGGGTTGAGCATTAAAAGCATTAGCTTTCCATCGACGATTTCGCAAATCCGTCGCAGCGCCGTTAACTACCTCTCCGTCGTACGCAATCACGATCTCAAGGCAGGTATTTTACCATTACCGATGCCGTAGCATTATTTACGGTTACCATAACTCCCGAGGTCCATTGCTGTTAAGGTCCTAACAGCTTGGGGCTGCGGAGGGAATACAGGCAAAACACGTGTAACGACGAACGATTTATTCGTACGGACGTCTCCGTACAAGGCTTCTTCTTCTGGATCGTGCAGGCTTTCAGAGAATATATGCGACGACACATGCATTCTCCCTGGGCTGAATTATCATCCACACGATAATCGGGGTTGTCAAGATTTTTGCTCGGAAACCATCAAATGTCTTCCAGGAAGAATCTGGGGATTGAGATCGAGCTTCGCTTGACTTAGTGCGAGGTCAGTACCACTACTGGGGTGGTGCTGACAATCTTATATCGCAATGATTCAAGAGATTCTTATCATAGTGGAATTTTCGTGAGGAATGATTTACGTCCCACTAACAAACTAAGATTAACTCATTTTGCTCAATTTGTAGCAGCACACGCTATGCTTGACTTCTCCGGTGCCGACAGCAAGGACGCGTGTACTCGCTAAAATACGCGGTAGCTCCATGAAGCGCCTCCACGAAGCGTTCTTATCATGCACGTTCGCACGTATGAAAGCGTATAGTAGCAGAACGTTCGTTAATGTAACTGCAAGACTGTACAACCTACTGTATACATAATGCATACATAGCACAATATCGCTGACATGCGATTCCGGTCTACGAGACCCTCTCGTACTGCAATGACAAACAGGTTTCCCGCATGCGAGTCGTTATTCGCAGCATAAGAGAGAAAAAGAAAACCGTCAGTGGAAGGTGAGATAGTTAATGTAATCGCTAATTACAAGGTAACGATCCTCGCGGGTGAAAAAGAAACACATGAGATCTGCACTACCACTCGATGAAGTGCCAGAATGTAATGCAAAGCGCACTTCATGCCGCTGGTGTTGAGCATAATGATATGCCCAAGAGAATATTCTCAGAGAACAAGAAAGGAAGCAAAAAAGTCTATGATTATGCACGCGTATGAAATGGCTTTTACGTTCTTTTCGTGTTTATTAATACAGTCGAGTGTTTAAAATCGTGTTTGAAAAAGTATGAAGAAACATTTAACTGGGTAAAAATCCTGAATTGTTTTACCAATGTCTTTAAAGAGTAAAATAGCAAATGCCTGCTACATTCCAGAATACTTTCAGAATGAATATTTATTTCGCAAAAGAATAACAGGTATAGACAACAACTATTTATTAACAATAAACACTCTATTTAAAAAGTCAATACTTTTTACGCAATGTTCCAACTTTCCGTTTTCTATTAATTTTCAACAGACGAGCTAAGTTGTAATTATCATGAGGATTTTGCCAGTAATGCACAGAATTCTGGTCTTATGCGAATGAACATTGTACAGACCACACAGGAGCAGATTACAATGTAAGACGGGAGCGCTAATTAAAACCAGTAGAGCCTTGGCCTTCCTTTTTCTTACAGGGTTAAACACCTGGTGAGCAAAGTGCGTGCATGTCACGCAATCCACATTTTCTTCAACAACTAAAACACTGAAAGCATGGTGCAATGTCAACGCATTATTATCGACCGCCTTGACGCGTTAATCGCTCGCTCGTGAATTGAAATGTTTTGCACCCATCACGTGCTATGGATGCGACGGAATGTCGCGCGCGCGAGAGCGTGACCAACCTGATAGCAGGATTACCAGAGAATTTGTTACATTGTTCTGGCAACTTTTAGCGTTAGGAATAAGGCTTTCAAATTATTTTTTACATTTCTTTTCCATTTTCTGTTAATTACCAACAATGAAATCATAATTCCCGGATTTTTTTCAATTCCCGGACAATTCCCGGCTTTCCTTAAATTCCCGCACAGTAGACACCCTGTTAATAGAAGTATCACATGTACAGACACGTCTACTCAATTCATGAAAAAAAAATTCCCTGACTTTGTCAGGTTTTTTCCAGGTATTTCTAAATTTTTCCAGGTATCATTTTTGACCATTCAAGTATGGAGTACGGAATTTTATAACACCCCCCTCATTCCCTCATTACAGCATAATCTAATAATTGTAAAACCCCATTTTTTGTACACATTTTAATGTTTAAATTATAATTATTTAAATTTAGAAAAAAATATAACGAGTGATAAAAGAGAAATTCACCCGGCGTTGCTCGGGATTTTAAGATACTTCAAATTACTTTTTAATGATTTTCAAGGGATTTCAGAGAGACTTTAAGTGATTTTAGGGAATTTTAAGTTATTTTAAAGAACTTTAAGGAATTTTAAGGAGGGATTCAAAAGATTTTAAGGGATCTCATGGGATTTAAATAAATTTAAAAAAATTTGTTTAGAAATTTTAAGGAATTTTGCACAATTTTTAGATATCAAAAGATTTTTAAAATGAATTTTGAAAGATTTGAACATTTTCTTAAAGAAAGTTTACATGATGTTGTAGAATTAAACGGATTTTAAACGCTTTTTAGACATTACAAAGGATTTTGAAGAAATTAAAAGTATTTCTCTTGAAATTTTTAGTAATTTTAAAGCAATTCTCTTGAAATTCTTTAAATTCTAAGAAAACCTAAGGGATTTCAAGATATTTTAAGGAACTTTAAAAGATTTTTAAAAGAGTTCAAAACAGTTTAAGGATTTTCAAGATTTTTCATAAGATTTCAAGAGATTTTTAAAAGAGTTTGAAAGAGTTATGAAAAGGATGTTACAAAGATTTCTATAGATTTCACAATATTTTAAGACATCCTAATGGGTTTCATCAGATTTTAAATGACTTTAAGGATTTTCAAGGGATTTTAAGAGATTTCAAAAGATATTTTAAGTGATTTTAAGATATTTCAAGGAATTGATTCTAGTGTGGAGGACATCAAATAAAATCCCTTAAAGTTCTTTTAAATCTTTGGTAAATGTCTTAAAATCGTTTAAAATATTCTAAAATTTGTTGGAGTTCATTAAAAACTCTTGAAATATCTTGAAATCTCTAAAAAAAAAAAAACGTTTTGATAACTCTTTTCAACTCTTTTGAAAATCCCTCAAATCCCTAAAATCAATCAAAATGTCTTAGCATCCCTTGAAATTTTTTTAAATCCTTTAAAGTCTTTTTATCCCTTGAACTTCCTTAAAATCCTTATAAGTATCCATAAATCCTTTTAAAATTTTTAAAATCTTATGAAATCTCTTGAAATCCTTTGAAGTTTCTTAAAATCCCTTAAAATTTTTTGCAATCCTATAAAATCTCTTTAAAATTCCTTTTAATTTTATTAAATCTCTTAAAATCCTGGGCAAGACCGGATAATTTTTCTATTAGCCAATAAATAAAAATTTTGGGTTTTGGGAACTTTGGAAACTTTTTTTTTTTGATATTTTTATTCCAATAAATGTAAAAAAAAATCGTCAGACTAGATGTCTGAAACTTCAACCCAATTCATATAGTATAGATAAATATTAAAAGAATAAAAACTTTAATTTTATTGCGATCTGAAGTAAACTCCCTGTTTTTGAATTATATTCCCGGTCATTTTCCGGTCTTTCTCGGTTTCCCGGTCAAGTCCCCACCCTGGTTATTGAATTTATTAAAAAACAATAAGTACGCTCGGAAAAATTCCCTGACATTTCCAGGTTTTTCCAGGTATAAAAAAATTCCCTGACAATTCCAGGTTTTCCAGGGTGGGTAGACACCCTGATAGAAATGAGTAGGAAGTGAAGAAGAAAGAAAAGATGGTTGTTTCCTGTATGTCGATATCTTTGAGAGGAGATATGGACGAAGAGCGTACCCAATACCTGTGAGAGGCGAGGGTGTACCTGAGAGGTTCTCTAGAGGTTGAAGTAGATCTCAAGTGAATTTAGTGCCTATATAATGAAACGAATCCCGCAGTCGTGATAGTAGCGGTACTTAGAGGTTCCCCTCTTGCTCATCATCAAGAGAGAACGACAAATAGGTAGAGAAAGAAGAGAAGATCTGAGATACTTGTCCGCCTCTACACGCACCCAACATTGTGCAGAATATGGTTGCTGCTCCCGTTGGTATCATTAAAACGTAATCACGATGATGCTAATTCCTTTGTTAATTAATGCCAAGTTCCATTGTGTTCACATATATATACCTATCAAACGTACCACAGCCTATTACTGACTTTATAGACTAGACAAAATCAGAGAAGACAACTTTATAAGATCCTTTCTTTGATCCATTCTTTGATCCACTTTTTGGATGAGTCACATTCTCACTATATGGGATTATATCTATGTACATATAGTAAACATGTTTTACAGTTTTAGATTCCGCATTACTAATTAAATCATTAATTACATTTCCATTAACTGATAAGGCACAAGTTAAGAAAGCTAGAAAAGAATCTAAACTCACCCTGACAGTTAGTGCAAGATCTTATGCTTTCTGGCACTCATTAGATAACATGAGATTCATAAATTATATCACGCTTGTAATGCATAATCATTACAGCTAATGAAGCTGATTAGCTAAGTAGGTAGAATTGTGATTTGCATTTTGATTTGAAGAATAACGGAATCGAGGTAAGTAACTCGAGTCTCGCGAAGCGGAAACGTGTTGAGTTGCTTTTGCCTGCGTAAAGAGATCACTCGAGCGTACAAAAGATGTGCATGCACTAAATTCTGAATGAATTGCAGAAATTTCAATAGAAAAGTATGTATCTTAAAAGTAAAGAAGAGAGAGAACAAAAAATTACTCTCTCTACATCAGATATAAAGAATAACGAAAACAAAGCTGAAGAAATCGACCAAGTACTCAATTTGATACTGTTTATGAATGAAGTACTATAATTAGATGGTACAATCATAAGCATCTGAGACGGGTGACAACAATTCAATCAAATGAATCGAGAACAAGAAACCACTTTCCTGAATAGGCACTAGACAGGCGCTAAGGCGTAGGCCCTTGGTGATTCGATCTTGAGTAGAAACCGCGTCTCTGTCTCATTGTAACGAGCTAATTGCGCGATTATACAGCTGTTGAGTCTTTGAGTCTTTGAATGGTTAGCAAGGCATAGAAAAGAAAGAAGGATTCCAACGGAACCCTTACGAGTAGAAAACAGAAATGATTCGAAGCGAAGCAGCGAAAAAGAGTTCATTGTCGAGAAAATGCCTCTTTAGTGCTTAATTAAGTACGTCTGAACTTGAGGGAAGGGAGAAGGGAAGAGAAGGATCGGTCTCTTCTCGCTGTGTGAACCACCACCCTCTTGAGCCTCGAGGACCCTTCACGCAAAAGCTCGAAGGATGGAAGAAAGGCTCGCCGCTCTCGTGGTATTTCGTTAATATATAAGACAATGCATCGAGGTTTGATGATTGTGATGCGTCGTAATAACATTGTGTAATTTTGTGAGCTACCAAAAATCCAACGTGTAGGATTTCCTTTCAAGAAAATAAAGGGGGCGCGTGCCAAAACGCACCTAAACGCGAGGCGTGCATGTGACGGTTGTTTCGTTTTTGGATAGGTTGGTTCTAAAGGGTTCAAAATCAGCTCCATCCCTTTTTAAGTCTGATGTTACCACTCTTATGGCACGACCGGGTGGACCAGACGAGGGTCACATAGACATTGTAGCAGTAAATTCAGAGGCGGAGTTTTCGTTATTTTTCAAGGGAGGGTCAGAGTGGGATATCGTTTGCGAAGCGTACATAGACAGATTTGGGCTGATAAAAGGGTTTGTTTAATCTCCATGGATGCTCGGTAGGCAAAACTTAGCAAAAGGAAAACGATTCGTTCTTATTTTTATACGTTTTTCTGTATGTATCATATGTTAAATTTGTATTTTGTATTTTTTAATATTTATTATTATTACTATTATTATTAATAATTAATGATTAATTGACATAAGAAATATTTGAAAAATATCATTAGCATTTTAATTTTAATTGAACGCTTTAATATTGAAGTATTTCGGATCCGAAAAAGTAAAAGCGATTGCTATTACACAATTTACGACAGGAAATCGATTTCACTCGCATTATAAGAAATATAGGTGTGTTGAAAGTCATGTAACATTCACGCATATAGATATCGAGAATGATTTGCTTGCATACTTTGCATATAGAGCAAGTACGATTCCAATCAGCGATCGATTCCAATCAACGCGTAGCTCGCTATCAATTCGATTGATCTTGAATCGCAAACTCGAAGGGTTTCCGAACCCTCGAATCGACGTATCGGTCAGCTGCCCGTCTGCTTTTGTTTACGTGGCTGACGATGCAACTTCGACCCCAAAGGCGACTGTGAGTTTTTTAGCGAATTTAATATTTATACCGAATGACTGATGACTGTAATAAAGAAGCGGGGTCGTATTGTTCGAAACGTTTGTGTCATTGATGGATACGATGCTGAAAAAAATTCAGGTACTCCGTCACCCCGACATCAGAGTTAAACCTTATGCCGAGTGGATTTCGAGCAATCGTTCTTCGTTTTGCGAGATGATTCGTGGATTTAGTTGTCGAAAAGAGAGAAGTAAAAAAAGAGAGAAGTATAAAAGAGAGAAGGGAAAAAATCGAGAAGTAAAAATTGGCACTCTTCGACAGCTGGGGCCGAGTGAGATTTCGTTTATCTCATTCTCACTGAACCGCAGTTCGCTTGCACATCAAAATCTCAAGACTGGAGAGCTGCAGTCGATGAGGGACCGAGAAATCATTAACGCATCATTACCGTTGCCTGAGGCCAGAGCCCTTGAAACAAAACCATTAATGATTTCTATTTGTATTCGTTCGACGGCGAAGGTGGGTCTTGGGTCTGAGTCCCTGGTGAATTATGTGAGAAGTTGGCTTATTTTCGTTAAGTTGGACTCCCGCCGCGCGAACAAATCGCCCCTCCTCGCTGCCGCTTCAGACGGCTTTTGTTTTTTAATTTTTCAGGCTTCGCGGGGTACCCCGAGGGGGAAATCGGAAATCACCGAAACCAAAGTATAGAGTCATTCGGCACGCTCTGTGTGTTTGCCTTTCTTTGGTCTTTTACCGTCGACTTAAGAAGAAAATTGGAAACGAACAAGTCCTTTCTACCGATAATACCCGGAAAATTCTAGCCACCGAAACTGAGACCAAGAAGATCATTATTACCAACTATGGAACAGACTAATTACGAATTTCCTCCACACCTAACTCAAAATTATAGAAAAGAATAAAATGCTTTAATTTGAAACAAAAATTCAAGTCTAGAACAACAACTTAGTATAAAAATATAAGAACCTTTTTAATATTCATGTAATAAAGAAGCAGATTATTTGGGACAATGAACTATTTTCCCAGAGTATAAAAATAAAGTTTGTACAGCTGTTAAGGAACCTCGTCTAGAGTGCAGAACACAAGTTACATTTTACAACAGTAATGAATTTAATTTATCTACCGCAAGATCTAATTTATCTACTGTAAAATATCTCTTCCCGATGCTATCTAGAAATGCAAAAGATTTGTGTATATTTCTCTTGTTATTGGAGAAAACAGAAGCTGGTCTGGATTCGTTTTAAGTATGGCTGGTCAAAAGCTATTTCTCTGCCCGCTTTCCGACAACCGAGCTCTCTCCAGACGTCGTGACTCTTTGTTATTTATTAGCAATTGCAAAAATGATGTTCCTAAACCAATATCTTGGGTGGCGCCGTCATAAATGCTTACTCGTTTTAGTTACGCGTTGGAGTTGGCGGACGCGCACGGGCACGCGTGTATGCGTGTCATCTGTAAAAACATGGCTTATAATTGGCGAGTAATATTTATTGTAATTTCAAACACGTGAAACTGTCTGCTTGAGATGAAGAGAGAGAAATAGATAGCCGCGTGCAAGCCGTAGTAATTACGAAGCAGTCTCTCCAAACGAGAGTGTAGGGTCGTTTGAGCTCCTTACGACCTCGTTGGACCCAAGATTTATTCTGATTTCATGCCCTCGACAAATATCCCTCACTGCAAGCGAAAACAGACCTCCGACGTTTAGAGACGAAGAGTACAAATTGTCTCAAACATTGTAACAGAAAGAAGAAAAAAAATCCCAAAAGGGAATAGAATTCTTCAAGTGTTATCATCGATACGCAGAAACCTGGATATAACTTTCTTATTCTACGTTATTTTGAGAGCAAAGATTCCCGAGACGATAATATTCTCGCACATTGGCCTACCTTGGATTAATTTCCATAAACAACTCTTTCTCAGAAAAAGATTTTGACCGATTAAGTCAGTGTATTTGATTCTAATTGCTCAGTGGAGTCGCAGTCGCACATTAGCATGTCGACTAAGGCAGTAAATTAAGCTCGAGTGACATATCAAACGATTTTTTTCATTTCTCACACTTATGCCTTGAAACAGAGCCCAGGCGACAATTACCCTATATTTGATGGATCAAAAGCGCTCTTTACCCTCTCGAGGTCGTGCGGACACACGCAATCTGTAAATGCATGCACCAGTTCATGCGGACATGCATTCAAGCCCATGGAAGTATATCAGCGATTCGATAATACGCGAATCGTGCCTTTCCTAGACAGATAAGATCTTTCCGAATGGTTGATCGACCAGCCCGCAGCAACCAAGAAATAGAAATTAACACCCGGCGAGACCAGTCTTCCTTGACAGATCTAGATTGGTTGATGACGGCTAATTAGAAGCAAAGGATTCCTATTCCGCGTTTCGCATTCCAATTTAAATCAAGCCACGTCTTACTCGAGAAGACGATGTCGGTTTCATTCGTGAGTTCGAGGGGGAGAAATCCTAGCAAGGGACTTGCACAGGCTTTTCTACCTGGGACTCAGCAGCTCTGACAGAAGCAGATCCGCCCACAAAAGTAATCTCGACCTCGGTCGGAACCCGCACCTGATTCATCAACAAGGAATAAATCGAAAGGCCAGTCGAAAAAATAAAAGGAACCAATACCCTCCCTCTCCTCTCAACGCTGGTCCCTTGCAACGTTTCATCCTGGGACCGTTTCCTCCTATCTAATACTTTATGAGGACGAATAATATTGCTATGGTCCTCGCTTAATAAACCCTACGTTTGCTCGCGAGCTCGTGCCTCTCTCGCGGTTACGCCCTATCGCATATAAATAACCTTTTTAATTTTCTACCAAGACAAATGATTTAATTTATTCTATCAATTACTGCACGGGAGGGAATTCTGAGTTTGGTTTTCATTTCGATTCTCGATATCTGATCGTCCCAAGTCGCGAGGCGCTTCGGTCTCTCTGCGGCAGAAACGTCGATGGAAAAAGTATTAGATTCCAGAGGCATGAATATTCCGCAAATTCTATTTTCTCTAATATTTATTTTTCCGGAAATCATTTGACCGAATAGCAATTTGCTGTATGTTTTATTTATTTCACCGAAACTGCATGTAATAGTTGTAATACACATCTCACTCTTTTTAAGAAGGTATCCGGGTGACGGACGCCATTTTAGGAAGAATGGGATTTCTGTTACATGCAGTTTCGGTGACATCGGGATTATGACAGATGATATTTCGATTAAATGAAAATTAGAACAAAAAGTCATCGGGAAAAATTAAAATGAGGTAAATTGGGATAAATAAAAATTATAGTAAATTGCTATTCGGCCAAATGATTTTCGGTAAAGTAAATATTAAGGAAAATAGAATTTGGGAAATATTCTTGCGCCTCATTAGATTCAAATTATATTTCATTGATATTCATGTTTAACTCAGTCAAGGAATCATGATATACGTTTCCAAGAGCAGACACGACCGAGACTCCTTCGGAACCGGTTCCAGTACTGGTTCAGCTAGGTCAGTTACTCAAAAACTGAAATATTGCCTTATTAACGCCAGCTTGCTTCTAAAATTTGCTTACTCTCTACCACTCTTTACCCCAATAATTCCTTAATATATCTACTAAAAAGTAGAAATATTATAGGAGTCTTGAAGATTCATCCTCCGAATCATATTGCAACATACAGATTGAACAACATACAACAAGATTGAAAAGATTGGCAGAAGATAAAAGTAGCTAAGAGATAAAATAAAGAATCAATGAAAGAGAGAGAAGATACGATTGAGCACTCCAGTTAGGTAAAATGGAACTAACGAACGAAATACCCACGCCAAGAAGGCGATCCCTCGATTCTTTCTTTCTTCTCGTTGGCTTGGCTCACATAATAACCGGACCCGAATCATTCGCGTCAAAGGAACGCGAGGGTGATCTCAGATAAAACCGACAGCAAATATGTAACTAGACTCGAAAATGGTATATACCAGCACATCCATCCTCCCCCACTCTCCACTGATTATATCCTACGCATTCGGACGTTCCTCTCCATCTCCTCTTTTTTCTTTTCATCTCTTTCATAAAAGATATTCGACCTGTTCGCAAACGTTCGTCCATAATATGTTAACCTCGATGTTAACCAATTCTTACCCTTTTCTTGTTATTGCATTTCAGAATTATATATAGATCATGCAAACAAAAATAGGTTCAGAACATCTATATCTTGAAAGTTTTCTTTCTTCTTACTTTGCAAATCTGATTATGCTGCATTGGGCAGAAGTTTAAGTTGAAGCGTTAAATAAAAAAACCTTGAGCTGCTTTTGTCACGTAATAATCAACGATCAGACCATGATTTAAAAGACCGCCCAAGTCGAGTGATGAACGAGTTACGTCGATTATTGAAAGATGAATCGAGACATCTGACGTGTCGCGAGGAAAAATGTTGCGCTCTGCCAGTGAGCGTGTATGTAATTATCATGAAGTTAAATAACCGATTCGACGTACTTGCATGTCGAAGCATCATAAGTTCTCAATAAATTTGCTTAACGTATTTTCTGACAAGGGAATATTACGCAATGTCCATCTGTCTCCTGTCACACACATTACAAGATAGTGCACTCGAATAAATATACAATTTTGATCGAAACTGGAACATGTAATTCTCTGATAAATATATAATTGTAGACTCTCTATAATAAAATTGCGTGACATACGATTTCCTGGTAATATCTCGTTATATTACTGTAGAGATTTGTACCGAGATACCTTTTCACACAACATATGTCAGCCGCATGGAGTTTAAAAAAAAAAACTTCTTTCAATAAATATCAAATCATTTTATCCTTAAATCTATATTTTTTGCAGCTCTGGTAATGCGATATTACGTTAGCAAACATGCCATCCTGAATCATTAACAGGATATTGAAACGACTTGCTATCCAAGACCACGTTTCTTTTCACTAAAAACGTTTTCCGCGGCTGAAAGCGACGTTCAGCATTGACAAATCGATTATGCACGCGACGCATTATCATGAGTCTAAGATTATACTCTCTTTACGCTCAAGAATGAGCGACGATCATTCGCCTTGCGCTCGTTCGCATCCAAGTGTATCGTATCGAACAGGCAGTTTACATACGTCTATAATGTACCTGCAGGTGTGTGGAACTCAACACATCCGCGTACCAGGGTTGGATGTATCAATGTCAGGCCCTAATAACACCTCGGCTCTCTTTCTTAGAGCCTCAAAGATCCGTAACAACGGCCACGGAGGCCAGTGGGTAATTTTAAACAATGATATAATTACATATCGCACACCATTATCTCGATTGCTCTTGAATTATACAAAGTTAACACCCAGGGCTGTCTATCGCGCATACCAGTGATCTATGTGCGTCGCGATCTTCTTCTCACGCACCAGCGTGCACTTAAGTCGGTGCCGTATGGTCTATGCTCGTATATTATACATACATTCAATTCTCAAAGCCCGGCAAATTCCCAGTTTTCACGTTTTTCCGGATCGCTATACAGCTTATTTTAATTGACTTTCTTTCGTATTCAAAATTAAGACCCAAAGTCTGAATTTTGAAGTGACTATTTTTTTCCGCGTATCCGTGAAAAATTGATGATGAATTGGGTTTCTGCATTTGATGTTTGATGTTCGTCTCTTCGACATTTTCGTAACCCGTTTGTGTAGCAACAAATGCTTCTCCCCAACCACGCAGACTCTGGACAATGATTAAGGTAATTTGTCGTGTGAAAACGAGTTTTGCGGCTGCAAAAACTGATTTTCATATGAAAGAGAAATATGCGTTGCTGGTGAAGAAGGAAAAGGCAATGGCACAGAATGTACAGGGTTTCAAACATGCTAAAAACTGTTGCAGGCGCGAGTATGCGCTGTCACTTGGTCCTGGTTGGAAACGGTTCGATTCCTTCGTTTTTACCTCCTTGCGGTCAGGGACCCGAAGCGACCGATTCGATCGGTTTGTATTATTTACATGTTCGTTATGCATGGCGGAGTGTCTCGCACCGCCTTTCTTTGTCAATTCGACGCGGCGTTGTGTCTTCAACGTCATCGTATAGAGAGAAGAGTAGCGAGTGGGTATATGAACTCCCCTCGCAAACCTTTGCTCCGCTATCCGATCCACTTCGTCCCTTTATAGTTTAGACCAACTTAACGATTCCGAGATAAAGAACGGGCAATTTTGGGTACTGAAAGTCAATCGGATAAAATTATCACCGCTTCTAATCTAGCATTCTCTTTCTCAATTGCAATTTCTTCGCTTGGCAAATAATCCCAGCTCGAGGATCAGAGCAAGCGGCCAGTATTTGCTGGAGGAGAAAAAGGATCCATCTTTCTTTGCGTCCTCTTCGACCGTGCGCTGGATGGAGAAGATCGCCTTTTACGAGCGTTGATGATTCACGAGTTTGATGCTACGGTGGTCCTCGTCCTTGACGGTGGCGCCCGGTCAGCAATGCAACACTCCTTTTTTCCTGACCGAGAATTTATCCGCCATTAAATTACAATTTAATTCCCAACCCAAATCGGCCCGTGCCATCTATCAGATCTTTAAAACAATGCTTCAACGTGAACTTGATTTTCACCTCTAATTTGCATTGTGAACTTAAAAACTGGAACTTAAAAACAGGAACTTTCGAACTATCAGAGCCTTGATGCTCACTCAAGCAGGAAAATGATGAGTGCGTAAGTAAATAATTCAAGAAAACAGGGGATGAGATTGAAGATGAAACAAGCCAAGAAGGATAAAAGTTGGCATGCGTGCGTCACGCGAGCGGACCGCACGCGTGTAAAGATGGTTTGCAAGCATTTTGCCTGCCTGACTACTTGCATAGCTGACTTGGCTGACTTGACTTAGATACCCTTCGAGGGTATATCGGGAGTATCAGACATCCATGTACGTAAGATCGACTCGACATCGAGTGCATGGATCATTACTAAAGCCTAAGGCTTTTGATTGACGCGCGACGTTGCACCAAACTCAGCAGCACGCGAGCCAAATAAACTCTGGGTCTCTCGCCATTGGTATATATCGAGCCAGCAAACAGTCAATTCTAATTTTAAGTAGAGACTTGATGAACAAATATAAAAGAAGAAAGATTCAAGGTATATTGTAGAAACAAGTTGACGTCAGTGATATCTATTCCCTTGAACATTCTAATAACATTCAATGTCATTCAAAGTTCCAGACACTTTGATCTAAATTCATTCTAGAGATTCAGGATTCATTAGATTCAGAATAATGCTACATAATTTGCTAAAACAATCCAAGAAAACTTTTTAAGCAAAAAAATTCTTTTGGAATTGCTATCCGATTCACGTCGAAAGAGCAGGAAATTCGCGGTAACATTTACCCAGTTGAAATCCTCGAAAGTTCTAACAGCGGGGTAAGAACGTACCTGACTGCTCTGGAGGTCTCGTGAGTCGTTTAATTATCGTGTGTAACGAGTTGGAGTGCCTGGCGTGCACACGAAACCCTTTCGAGGGGTGCGATATGCCATACGTCCACGAATCAGTATAGAAATTACACTTGGATTCGTTGCCGGGACACCTACGAAAGGATGGTTTGTCCTTCTCATGTAGAGATCCATACACACAACGCACACACGCGTGTCGACTTTGAGAAGAATAATCTCTAGCATCAGTAGATATTCTCGAGATAGAAACACGTGTTAACAAGCAATGGGAGAGCATGAATGGGAAGAAGGTTCGTATAATCCAGCGAAATTGTATTACTGTTAACCCCTTATGCGTGCAGTGTCGATCAGGGCGGCCATCTTGACATATGGTCCGTGTAACATTGCCCCGCTGAAATGACGTAATCTGGCCAATCAGTGAACATCGGGCCGCTTGTATATATAAAGAAACATTGTATCTGCATACAAATCCATTGTCACGGTGTTAAGAAGCCACGCAACCATAAAGCCATGTACCCCATCCAAGTTTTGACCAGTTTTTAGCAAGTTGCTGGCTATTATTCTAGATGTTTAATATCTCTTGGAAACTACATAATTGATCAATTTAACAAACAATTAATTCGTGTTTAGTCATAAGAGTAATTCCATAAGGAAAGGAGGTATAAGGAAAGAGGTTTCATAACTATATAGAACTGCATCCTTGAGCATATGTACTTCTTGATGTATGCAGACTAATCGCACATATATGGAAACACATACATGTAGATTGATAATAAGGGTTGTACCTCGACCGCGCATCATGCTGTTACCAGCGAGAAAGACAGCCAGTATCCAACGCCAGTTTGCAACCGATTTCGTTGAATTGCTCTTTGCATGAAATTGTTGCCAGATAGGATTTATGGACCTCCCAGTTACCAGACGGCTGTGCGTAAGAGCCCAGCGGCTTACTCATTGGTCGATGGGTTGAAATTCTCTAAGAAGCTGCGTTTGAAATTCTCGCGCCGCGCGAATTTATGTACCATTGCTCTGTGGATTTATACCCCCTGTTTTTCTCGGAAACACCAGACAGTTGATTAGTACGTGCCGATGAATTTCAATTCATCTGGCACTGCAAAATAAGAGAGAGGAGTGCACCGGTGAGAGTAGAACGGATTGAATCTGGGGTAATGATAGCTTCTAAAGAAACTAGAAGGACGACCTTTCGTATAGGCCCTGCAATTTGCTACGAGGGTGATTTCATCCCCAAAGGATCGGGGGTGACACAAGAGGGAGAGATCAGATTCGAGGGTTGCTAGTCAGCTGTTTTAATATGGGTCACTGGTGTCTGTGAAACAATCGATTTTTGACGTATACGATTGTTCCAGCCTGATCGAGTGGAGAGCAAGATCTTTCACATATCTCCAAAGGGAAGAAAATAAACTTTTTGATAAAGCAACACTAACGTGAGTTGTGGAGCAACCGGAAACTGAAAGCCGTTCAATTTGTTTCGAGGGATAAAATCTACTACTGCTAGGATGAATGTCTTGGCAATAAAGAGAAGGAGAACGTGAGCTTCAGAACGGGAGCCTGGCGCCATTGCAATACAATATAGGCCCCAATGACTTGCATTTGTATCTCGCCATCAAGAATCTCATGATTATAGCCGTAGGTCTTCGATCCTTTTCTCTTTCTTTCTTTCTCTTTTAACTCCCATCGCCCTTCAGGGAGTATCTGCTGCCGCAGATTCCCATCGCCCTCGAACATGATCGTGACAACGTTTCATCCGGTTACTGGACAGCCAGTTAAAAAAGAGTCTGAAAACATTGTAGGACGCAAGATATACAAACTTACGCATGTTATGCTTTCATTCCTTTGGCGGCGGTTCATGTTCGCAGCTATTTAATGAAATAATAACCTCTAAAATGAAGCCATAATCATGCGTATCATGAATCCAAAAACAGGCTTTTATCATCCTTCTCTTATTTCAATACCTTGAAAATTGTAACACACAAAAGAGACGCAAGACGAGTTAAATATATGTTCAAACCATTTTAAAAAAATCAAAGATTGGAATATATTCCAAGGAAAGAGAACCAATTTTATCGCGAAAGGAAATTAAATTTCATTATTTAAATATAAAATAAAAAAGCAGTGATGAAAGCTTCCCATATAAAATTATTCGATATAATTTTATATAAAAATGATTGTACAAAAATTATATACGTACAATTTCACATTAGCTGTCACATAAACTTGAAATTGAATAACATGACGATGCCAAAGTTAGATAATTTGTAGACTCACTATTCTATTATGATAAAGAATTTAATAAACACGTTTTTTTCTACAGAAAGATACGCATAAAAATTGCTATACGCGGAAAAAAAATTCTACTAGATTCAATTTTGCATGACTCTGACATTGCTGACATGAGGGAGATAGATACCTTCGTGACCTCGCATATAATTTCACAGATTTTTCCATAGGTTTTACGAGCGAAATCGAGATTCCTCCTTGGTGGAAAATCGTCACCATGAATCGCGATAACGTTATCGTTTCTCCTCCTGGCTGATTCCACCATATAAAAAGGGGATATTTTCCGAACAGAAGGCCTATAGAGACCTTCTCCGCGTAAAACAGGATAAGATTCGCAAACTAGAGAGAGCGAGAGAAAAAGTACGAGGTACGGTTATAATCCTTCTTGTTTGTCTTTGCATTAATTATCTAGAATTAAGAACACCGCTTGCTGCGGCATGGCAGCCGGATTACTATGGCTTTATTATTACTTGTTGCAGATTATTAATTACCGGGAATTACAGCCAGGCGGGAGAAACGGTAACAAGCCTGCCGGTAGAAAGAAAGGAACCTTCAGATTTGTGTTTTCAATTAATTTTCCTGAATTAAGAACGATTGTAAGGAGGAATTAGTGCCGTGGGCCGGGCGGGTATCATGAAGAAGACGAGAGGTGCGCCGATCGATAAAATGCTGTGATGTTGAGTTTACAAACAGGAAAAATAATATTAAGATATTTCTAATCTCGTCTCTCAAATTTTGCCTATTCATTATCATCATTTTGTGTTTCGTGCACTGAAATATTTCTCGATATTGAAGTTAGAGATATCACACAGTGTAACTGTAGGAAATTTCGTTCCGAAACGTTGAAATGGTATGAAATTTCGTGGCGTTTCTAAGGAAGAAAATTAGTTAGTGGCGTGGAGATAAGACGAGGTTATCGCGTGAAACGGCATATGGCGATAAGTATCACCGAGTAAAATAATTGCATCTAGACATTGGCTTTATAATACTCTTAGGAAAATAACAATGCGGCTTCTTTTGTCTATATTTAACGAGTTGAGTCAATTATATTAATTAATTTGCCTAATCAAGTCAAATGAACGATCATCTTAGCTCACAGCACATATCGAACGCCATCCTTAAGAGCGCCAGTCCCTAATTACAAGCTAGAGTGGGTAAGATAGTTAGAGAAAGGAAACAATACGGGCGATGAATAGCAACGATATTTTCCTTATTTCCTTCCTCCTTTAATTCCCAGTATGCACCTTCCACCTTCTCTGGCAGAGAATGAGTACTTACAACGGCACAGGTAAACTACAGCGGGACGGTACGTGGGAGTGCGCGGCCCTGGACTGTAATTCTATGCGCTATTAGCCGTTTAATTATAAAATTGTGCATAGATTAATTGGCTCCCGTAATGGCTCTAACAATGCACATACACACGAATAGCAAGAAGAGAGAAAAAGAGAGAAGCTATTATTAATATTTATTTCCCCGGCGCCCATCTTCGTCGTTACCGCATGCTGATGCGCGCTCACACACTTACTTATACCCTAACTCTAACTAGGTGTGCTTAACAACCCATCCTTTTATCTTTAAGTATATTCCTTTATATTTTTAGTCAGTTATGGAAAGTTACGTTTTTAATTCTAGAGGCCTATCGATAAGAGCTGCTCTCGTGAAAGAATAAATAATCCCATTGGGAGATATGTTTGTATGTAATATGTATGTATGTATGTTTGTATATAATATGTATGTATGTATGTTCAAACGAGTGATCGCATATTTTCTCTTTGTGAGGAGAATATCTGAGATGTATCTATTGCAATTGTATCGGTTATGGCAGCTGCCCCTCGATTTTTTGTGGCCCAGTAGGAGAGTAGAGCTCTAGGCATGATATTATTAGAAGAGCTCATATGCCCCCATTGTTGGCTATGCTTTTGATACAGATATGCACTTTATACTATTAAGCACGCAGTTACATCCTATCGAACACACCGAAACTTACGGTCTGATTGGCCGCTCATTCATCGGGGAGAATTGAAGCTCCGATATACTTTCTTTGATACCCGTATAGTAGTAACAATTATTGTAAAAAGGGGTTCCTTTTCAGGGTTTACTTACACGGAGAGAACAATATGAATTTTCACTTTTAATAAACTTTCAATTACGCATAGAATTGCACATCAGCAATTTATATTAGAAGAAAAAAAATTTATATTTTTGAAGTTAATTTCAGCACGTCGTTATTGAAATGAATCTCAAAATAAAATATAGTAATTTTCTGTATTATAGTTAGTACTCGTATACAGCAGTTTCATACTTTTCTGAGGCTGCCTATGAATAATTTGTTATCTTTTCATAACCCACTGAAGGGCTCTATCTCCTGCAATTATGGTCAAGATACAATCTTCGAGTAATGAATAAGAAGGTGATACCTTATTCGTAACAAATTAATATTCTGCGTAATAACTACGTGTTCATACGTATCTTCATGTACAAGCTTGGCCAAGCTTATATCTATGATGATATGATATATGAAAAACTTTTGTTAAACTTTTGTTTAACATCTGTGAGTCTGTATTTCACTTTCGAGAAATTTTTTACGAACCGACTTTCAACTACCCTAGATTCAAATAAGTATAGTTATTGAGACGCACGATTCCATTGGAAAATCGCTCTGCACTCCCATAAGATTTATTTTCAGAATGTATCGAGGGTGACTGGAACTTGCATGTAATTTTATTTGCATAATTAAATAGATCCATGTTAACCACATAAGGATTGCGAACATTATTCAATTTATTACATTCATACTTGCTTTTCATTAATACTCAATTAGCAACTGAATCGTATTTTATGCAGATATAGGTGTCTATATCTCCTAAACACTTTTCAAAATAAAGAACCGAAAATAAGGTTTAAGATTAAAAATTCCTATTAAGATTTCTCTTGACGAGTGAAGTCATATCCAATGTCGTTAATAAACATAGCATCTATCCAGGAAGGAGTTTCAGAAAGTCCTGAAGCGGGCAAGAAACTCGGTCATGACAATGCGATCGATGAATCAATGGTGCTGAATAACATTACCTCGCAATAGGAGTTCCGGGAACGAGCGCAATGCATTTATAGTTCCATATAATAATAGGAAAACGTGTTTTTTGCTCCTTGAGCAAGTCTTCAAACCCGACTTTGTCTCCATTTCTTGTCGCCTCACGATCAGACGCAATCAATGCTTCTTTCTTACTCCCATATGACTCTATCTTGCTCATTCTTTCTGTCGTTATTTCAGCCAGGAATCGACGCGGTTTTCCAAGCAAAACATGCAATACCGCGGTTCAGATACTGGATCCGAGTTGTTCGAGCGGAGCACCCGGCGCCGCGCTCTATACCACAAGAAAAATCTTCTGAATTATCGCTGTGGTTCCGGCTGCATGCTGTTACCGGTGCTGCACCGGTGGATCATTGCAGAGGTGCACCAGGACGGGACAGCAATGAGAGGACGTAGAGATGCACGTGTAGGTGTAGGTAAAACCGAAGTATAAAGCGCACCATGGCTGTTGGCTAGTCGAAGCTATGCTGCCGTGCATTATATCAGAATGTAACAATGCCAGCGTTTACACGCGACCGGACCGCACACGAGGGCCATGCCGCAGCCTCTTCATCATCCGATTTTTATTGGTCGCCCATACACTTTTCCGATCGATAACGTGCCATCGACAGTAATTATCGCAAGCATGGAAATGCAAAGTGCTATATACCAGAACCTATATAGCACGGATCATTCAACACTGATTGAGTAATTAAAAGCAGTGTGCTCTTTTAAATCAAAGATTGTTCAAACCCCCCTTCATTATTCTCTCAAATTCACAATCAACACTTTTGAAAAATCCCAATTTAGAATAGAAATGAAGAATTGATGAACAATTCTCCTCAAATATACATCACACTCAGAAAAAAATTTGGTTTAAACTTTTATTTTAATAATTCAAAGTAAAAATTTCTTTATATTAAAGAAAACTTTCTTTCTTTTAAACTAATTTTGTTTCATTCAAACAAAATTATTTTAATTTAAAGAAACTGTTTCATTCAAAAAGAATTTGTTTTAATTAAAGAAATGTTTCTTTGACCGTATATCAATACTACAATTTCTTTGATTCAAAGAAAGTTTTTTTAATTCAAGAAAAGTTTTTTCTGGGTGTGCATAATCTTTTATTCCATAAATATGATATTTTTCCCTTCTTTCAATATTTCTCTGAAAAATTTTATTGCAAATAATTCTGCTATGAAATTTTCTGCGATACGCTAGAGTGATCGAGAAAAAAGAATAACTACCTTTTATAACGATTACCTTCGCGATTCTGTTTATTACTATCATAAAATATGACAATTCTTTTCATATTGACAAGTATACCTCGGCATAGTATGCTTCATGATGTTTACGGTAAAGTTTTCTCCATATAATCTTTAAATTGATAATTTATCGCCTTTTATAGCAGCTTTGTAAGGTAGATTTTGACGATATATAAAGTACTAGAAATCTATGAGACGCATTTGCATCAAAAAGAGAAATACTGTGCATACTTTGAAAAATTTGAAAAGTGAACAAGTTTCTTCTATTTATAAACAATCGTCTATATGTAATCCCTGATGATCAAATGGCAAATTGACCTCACTTCAGAATTTTTCAGATATTTCTACATAATTGAAAGTAATAAGAAATATTTTAGAAAATGTGCACTACTTGATCCTAGGAGGATTTTAACATATAGTTTGTGATGGAGAGCTGTGTAAGCTAAGTCATTCTTACATGTGGGAAGACAACAAAAGGGAACCGCACGAGCCGACGGCCCGAGTAGTTCTATTCCATGACTGGGACTCCGGATTATTTGGATCCCTATCCCTACGATTCTCACTCTCTTGTCATCTCTTTCTATCTCCCTCACTGAGTCTCGTTGAATCCGTTTCCGTTGTGACTGCCACTGCGCGTTGTTCACTGGCAAAATACTGTCGAACCCCACAGAACTAAAATGTCTGAGAGGCCACTCAAAACAAATTATCTAGCAATTCTTTCCTTCATTATACAGTAACCATAACAGAACTACGAAAGAAACAAAAGTTAAGAAGCTTTCAATAAATAAATTGTCTCCAAAGAAAACAATTTATTGAAGAACAGACTCGAGTGGTGTAAGGAGCGGGAAGTGACAAAATTTCTGCAGGCAATTCCAGATCCCCTCGTTCCGTTTACCATTCCGTTTCGTCTGCAGTCTGCCGCGTGGGTGGGATAAGCTTGTACAACAACCACCTCGCTCTCTCGGTGGAGCCGATTCATTCAGAGAAACAGCCGTGAAAGGGACACCTGTTGGCGTCGGGTTCTGGCGACAATCCTCAAAACGAGGGCACGTGCCACGAATCTTCAATTCAAGGATTGAACAAAACTCATAAGAAAAGCGTGATGTTACATTTCTCTCGAAATCTGCAAAGAGGAACAATGCGACGTATAGAGAACAAGAGGAACGTCTTGAGTCGTAATGGCGCCAAGAGCCTTGAGAGAACAAGAAGATGTGTCGGCAAGATAAATCCGTAACGAATGTACAATTCTATCCACATTGATCTATCGGCTCCAAGGATCTAGTGTGAGGAAGATTTAGTGGGCCAGGTTCAGGGGGAGGGGAGAACCTCGATAATTAAGTTTTAAGAAGCGGGAGGTGGCATACAATTAAAGCATATTATTCGGCCCACTGGTAGCCGGAGAGCGGAACCAGCGAAGACGAAGTGCTGCCCGGAGGCGACACCTTGCGTTATTAATGTATGCGAGGATTCAAGCTTCCGTTTCAGGTGAGGTCAATGAACGTGGGAGATGCATGTTTGCAAACCCTTATCTTTGAGCATGATCGATCCGCGATCGCGTTGAGTGTCAGTGACAGCGAAATGTGGAGAAGGTACCTGCGACTTTCAGCGAAACTGTACATTGCAGTATCAAGTTATGCGTCGTGATTGCCACGAGGCGAATACGAATCTCTGCTCTTTTCACCCTGCCTACCAGTCACGATAGTTGCTTCAACAACGCGATCTTGATCTAACTTTAACGATCGATTCATAAACGGATCTTGGTACGATAGTTATTTTACCTGGATTTTCATTTCAGTAGCCCTTGTGTTTGGAGAACGCTTTTACAGTGAGATGTATCTACGTATGGTTTTTTTCATAGGATGTTTGTTTCTCATCACGTTGTTAAGTTTGGATATCTATACCTCTAATACGTGATGAACTATGTAAATAGATATTTGTCGGTGCCACACGAGTGATTCGTGCGTTTGATTTTCTGCCTTACCTGGCTGTTGTGCAGTCCCTGTAGAGGACATCGAAGTCCTTGCAGCTAAGCAGTTTGCACCGATTCACTCCTGGCTGGATAGCACCGAGACCACGAAGGATCCTAACTTGCTCCACGTTGCACACCAACGGCACGATGTCTAGTCTCTTGAGCTTAGTATACACTGTGTGAAGACCACCTACGAGGTGTTTAAGGAAAAGCTCAAAAGCCTGAGGGAGGCACAACATTGTGTCTCCATTGATGATGAAGGCTGCTACCTTTTGACCACGATAGTCAACCAACTTGCATTCATTTGCAGTTGGATCACTGGAGCTGATGGGTGGTGGACTGTTGTAAGATCTGGGTGGCATGACAGCGTGATGAGCAGCCATAAGCTCCAGAGGAGAACCATGATGCCCACTTAGCATGCCACCAAGCTGGCCTAAAAGACCCAAACCGGGCGGCGGAAGCCCGGGCATACGTGGCACCATACCTGGAGGAACTCCAGGACCACCTCCGGCTGACAAGGGCGGTGGACTCAGGGGCAAACCTTGAGGTGGTGATCCTCGTGTGGGAGATCCGGGTGTTGGCACACCACGGTGCTGCTGAAGCTCGCGGATCTGATCTCTGGGGTGAGGCTGCTGATGTGAAGACGGTGGTTGATGTTGAGAACTGTGAAGTTGCTGTTGTTGAGTCTGTTGAGCCGATGGGCTGTGAGGATTCTTCGGACTGCCAGTAACTGGGCTGGCACGACTGCTGTGTTCAGAAGAGCTGTCCATTGCTCCGTGGTCCATCGAGCGTGGAATCTTGCGCGCCCCTGTTCCGTGTCCCAGGAATTCGTTTTTCACGAATTACGCGATTCTATTTGTTTACCGAATGTAGCTGGTATTACCTTCGTAGAGTACGGGTGGAAAGACCAATGGCCTGCAGATTCCTGTTCGATTTCAGAGCATACTTAGATACACAGTTATCAACTATAGCCAAACAGTCGATCTGGATACAATACAGGTCGACTACACAACACGTTCACTGCCAAATATACGATATTCTATTCAAAATGTCACTGTCACTTTATCATAAACTGACTCGTTAAAAACTTCACTGTATAGCACGAGAGCTCACCTTAGTTGTTTATGATCCTAAGCAATTTCATTTACACGGAATACGCGGTCCGATGGTCCATCGCGGTACCGTGGCACGACCGACTAAGGAGAGTCATCGATAACGAGGTCGACGAGCTGATCTCTCCCGGCACTGATAATCGCGATAACTTGGAAGGAAGGAACGATAATATCGACTACCGAATGAGCGACCGAACAAACGAACGAACGTACTAACGCCGAGCAAAGCAAACGACGGAGGCGGCTGCGGCGGGAACTCGCAGGGACGCGCCTCGCTCCTTCTCAAAGTTGCAAACGCTCTCTCGGTCGAGTCGGGAGTATTTCCCTACCCAGTCACAGATGTAATAAATAAAAACATCAGTGGGAGCTCCGTGGACGGGGAGGATGGGCGTGCTGTGCGCGCACTCAGCGACCCGGTTGGCGGAGCGATCGAGACTCGAGTGCATGGTACTGGTGGAAGCCAGCTCTTCGGAACCGCCCCTGGAGCCTTCGTGCAGCCGGTAGCTGCCGGGGAGCTTCCCCCACTATCGTCGTCGCCAACCCAACGACGTACCGACACAGACACAAGAACCGAGGACAGTACGACTCGACTGGAACGTACGCCGAGTGGGGATTTCTTCTTTTTCCTTGCGACTTCTCTTCTCTTCTCTCGTCTCTCTTCACTGTTCTCTGTCTCTACGAGCGCCGGCGAAGAATGTCGCCGGCGTTCGAATCGATCGTTCGCTCGCGCACGGGGGCCTGCCACCCTGGCACCTCTCCACCATATTCGCCATCAGCATTACACGCGCGCACTTATTTCTTCTGTAGGTAACTCCGCTTCCTCTCGTACTCTCCTCCTCTCCGCTCCTCTCCTTTTATTCCACCAGCCTTCTTCCTCACCTCTCCGTCTCAGCGCCACTCCTCCTGCTGCCTTCGACAGTACTAGGTATGGGTACTTAATATCTTTGTGCGGCTCCCAAGGCGTCCTTCTCGTACGTAGAGCGAGCAGTTTCTTGCTGCGAACTTTGGTATCGTCGTATCTCACGAGGAGAATCGTTCCTACTCCACTCGGCATCTTGTGCATTGCTGTTTCTGCTTTTTGCCCCGCCGACCGGATAATAAAGTAGAGGAATTATGTTGTTCCTGGAGACGACATACCGCCAGCCCCAATTCTCTAGTTAATCTAGTCTTAAAAACCACTTTGTTGTTCATATAACTCTCTTTTCTTTTTCAATTCGCATGAAGAAAACCAATTTCGCGAAAAATTCCTACTCACGACAAGTACGCGCCGAGTTGCCAAGTTTGTTAACTCGTGAGAAAGTGCACTGTCGAACTTTGAATTTGTGCCACGGAGAAAACTGGATAGTCAAATTGATCATCTGGTGTTTCAACATATAGGACAGCCTCCTAAGATAGACAACCTGAATATCTGGATATACAATTTGAACACAGGGATAATCGGCTTTACTATCCCAAATATTCATGTTGACTATCTTAGAAGGTTGTCTAATATTTAACCCTCCTGGTGATCAGTTTGAATATCCAGTTTTCTCCTGGACAAATAAAGCTTTTGTTTCTGTTAAAATAACTATTTTCCTTTTCTCTTAAAATACTCGAAATAATAATCAGTTGTTTGGAATAATGAAAAAGATATGACAGTGAGGCTATAAAGGTAACAAGTAATTTCATATGAGTCAAGTTATATACTGCATATGAAAGAAATAAAGATTTATGACTCTCACAACTTGACGAGAAAACCTTTTTTGCTTATTGTTTTACTGATGAAAACAATCACTGCAGCAATTACCATTCTTGGTAAATTTACGTTGACCAACCTCCCTTTAAGATTATTAACTATAAAAAAGAAGAGAAATACTTCTGGTTGCAAACTGGACAATTTTTCCACAATATAACTACTCTAAAATAATTATCTGGATTCTCTCTCAAATAGAAATTTCGAACCGAACTAAGGTACATAATTTCGCAGTAGTACTTAACATCGTATATGGCATTATAAGGAGGACCGCTCTTTTAATACAAATTTCCCACCAACTTTTTGCCGATATTTTACTTTCTACACTCTGTGTAGAACAAAATATAGTGAATTTAATATTCAAGTGTGATAAGCACTTTTGCAATACAGGTATTAAAATTTAATATACAGTTCGTTATTCGAACTGTATTGTATATTTATATACGGAGGGACATGTTTTTCAAAATTTACTTTAAATATAATAATTATAATGTGATGAGTGTGCAGAAACTTGCAGTTCATGCGTCTATTAATTCTTTAATTATTCCATTTTTTCCTTAAGTGTTATTGCTATGGTAGTAACAAACTTTAACAGGGATATATGTGAGTATAATGCGACACAAACAAAGGTCCTTTCAATATGGACGTAAACATGAATATTTAAAAAATGATTTGTGTAAATGAATATATACCGTTATATATATTAAAAGATTTAGCGACCGTGCAATAAGATCATTCGAAAATGTAAAAACAGAAACCAAAAGACGTAAAATACAAGCAGCAAGGGAATACCAATTAAACCACTAAATTCTATACATAATTGTTGAAACAGAAAAAAGTCAGGCAGTCCACAGTCCACATGGTCCGTTTTATCCCAGAAAAATATCGATATATTACGAAAACCAGTCCAATTAAGCTGCGGTTGGTGTTGTGCACACTATAAATAAATAAATAAATAAATATATATATATATATATATATAACGTTAAACCGTTCGAAAGGCAAAACTACGTTAACAATAAATTGTTACATTTTTTTGCGGTATTTCTATTTCATTCATACGATCCTGAAGATTCCAAATATCCTCCTTTCCAGCAGAGAGTAAACGATAAAATTGTTATTATTAAATTTACCACTTAAAAATTGAGTATACGAGGGAAAGCGCATTATATTCACATAATTACTAGGCAGTCAACTATTAACATTTAATTCATAAACCACAGAAAAGTGCCGCACAATATCTTTTCAAGTTAACAAGATTTTAGCGCTTTACGGAGAAAGAGTCAAAGCTGATTTTTAAATTACTCAGACAGGAAACTCTAAAGGTCGTTTAGCCTTACAAAAAGCAAGTATCACATATATTATATGTACAGTATATGAAGCGCTACTTAGTATGAAAACCCGTTGACGCGTCGCGGATGTTGGAGGGTTCTGAATAGCATTAAAAAAAAATATTTCAGATTAGTAAACTTGAAAATTTAACTAAATCATATTTCGCGAATGACATTCATAAATATGATAGATAAGAACAATTTTCCCAAATTTCAAGTTTACTTTAAGGGCATGTGGTAATTACCATAAGAGCAAATTTATTTTCCGTAACTTCACGCTCACAATAATAAATATTTTTTG
>JAUESH010000043.1:17767325-17783136 GCA_032275165.1 Synergus magnus | reverse complement strand
AACGTCTGTGAGGAAAGAAGAAATAAAATATAAAAAATTTAAAAACAAAGTAAAAGCGCGCGCGGAGCGCGCGTTCGAACTAGTGAGTTAAAATATTTTATTACTTAATGTTTGGTAAGATGGGGTAAAATCGCCACGGGGTAAAACAACTATTTGGATCTTATATGAATACAAAATAAAGAAACATGCAACCGTTGTTAAGGTAGTTTGCCGTTGGTAAGATGCATCTTTTGTAGTTTTGCAAATTGATCTGGGGAAACTCAGGTAAATGTTTTCTTGAAGCAGAATTTCGTGAGGAACACGAATTCGCCAACGGTTTATCGATATTTTTATTTGTTTAAAAGTTACGCGACTTTGACTAAAAAAAGAAGCGTGGGATAAAATAACCAAATAACAGGTGGGGAAAATAACCACTTGTCAAAATGTAGCCAACTTGACAATGATCCTTTTTTAGTATCATGACCCGTAATTAAAAGAGGGAAACTGCAAAACCGGACGAGAACAACATAAAACGTGCCCTGTCTGAAACTTTCTTAACTCTTTTTTCCTATAACGAAATATATTTTTTTTTTAACCCGCGCGCTTTTGCTGTCAGCCACTCAATTAAATATTCGTCGGGTAATAGAAAGGATCTAGACGGGGCCCTACCAACAGTCGGGTGATAAAAGGGTACTCTCCTTAGGGCCTGCTCAGAAGTTCTAGTTAGAGCCTGGCTAAAACAGCGTTACAGAACTAATCAGGGCCCTGCTAAACCTCGATCGGAATTTCTGCATGGGCATGTGAAGCATATGACTGATGTTTGTAGCAGTGCTCCTAAAGTTCGCTCCCTGCGCGCGTTGGCTTCACGCTGGAGAAATTCTGCCATTGGTTTGGGGCGCGATTCAAAACTGACCGTAACTTTCAAAAGATTTTAACAATCTGTCACTTTTGCTATCACAATCATCACAATATCCTTAACCGGACAATTTTTCAGGACATCATATTAGATATACTCCCCTTGAAATATATTTAAGAAAACCTTTTTTTGGAAACTGGATTTTGTCACCATGTTCCGGATATTTCATGTCTGGTTCTCTAAATTGTATGGCATGAGTTATTGTGTGTGGTGAAAGTTTTATTTTCTCTCTCTTACGTTAGCTGAGTTCTTCATTCTTACCTTGTCTATCTTAATTACTCTCTGACGCCACTAGACGTATTGTATTAGACAGTTCGAAAACTGCTACCAAGCACGCGAGTCTGTACTTCTTACTCGTCTTCCCATTTTTTATACTTTATAAAATTGTGAGTACTTGATGCTATGGCCTTTACTATAAGACGAAACCTGTCCATTCTGTGCTCTACTTAAATTGTGCTGAATTTGACTTTTTTTCTTTTAATCCCGCTCAACATTGTGACCGTTTTTTTAAACTCTAACATAATTGGTCCTTCGAGCCGGATCGCAGTGTTTTTTGTGGGATTACTGTGATTGAAAAATAAGTGTACCTGAAAAGTGAAAAGCATTCATAAAAGAAAAATGGCCTCATGTGTTGAAATTGTATGGTAATGGTGTCGCGAAAACGAATTTTCGACGATCGATAATCTGACGTCACGTGAAGACGTCCCGCGCTCTGAGCAACAGGTGCCTTGTTCTTACGCTGTGTATCCTTACGTCAGAGCGTGCGCATGGTCTGGAGTATTGATCGGCAAGCCATGCGTATCTACAATCCGTTTCAAAAGTGACAGGTCTGATATCACATGAGCTTTTCGTTAACATACGCTTTCTTTGGTAACTGGACGTTTTGAATAACGTTGTGCTTCGTAAAAGTGACTTTCTAAATTTTGTGGTGCTCAACTGTCATACTGACAGGGTTATTTCTTTTTTCTTCTTATAAATTGACTATCTACAAGTCGTTCCACAAATGACAGGTCTCATACACCGTGTGTATGTTATTACTATATACTCTCTTTGCTAAACGCTTGAATATTTTTGAACAGCTGATACTTGTAGCATTATGCTTAGTGACATTGTGACTTTCGGAACTGTGTAGTGCTCCGCTGTCATGCTGACAGGGTTTTTTTAAATTATATTTGATTTTATTGACATTTCAAAATGAGTGTCAAAGATTGTATGGCTCAGCAGTATGGGCTTTATGATCTCATCTGTAATGCAATTGCCAATGTAAAAAGGATGGGTAAAACCAACTTTTCCAAAAAAACTTTTCCAAAAAAAGTACAGGTTTGTTAACAATCATGACCAGCTTCTTATCGTGCGTGAGGACAATTTAAAGGAACCATACTTCGCTCAAATTTATATACTAGAGGAGAGGAAAAATACGTTGCTGCGAAGGTATTCATACAGGATAAGTTGGATCTGCTCACTCCTCCCGCTACTAATGCTGCTCCTGTTACTCAAGACGAAACGATGTTTCCACAACTGGTATTGGCCAAATTTTCAGGTAATTTCACTACATAGCCGGCTTTCAGGGACATGTTTTGTTCTATGGTGAAGGATGACGCTACGCTTCCACCAGTTCAAAAGCTACACTACCTGAAGGTAAGCTTCACAGATGAGCCTGCTCAACTTTTAGTGAACATAGGTGTCACTGGAGATAATTTAGAGCGAGCATGGAGAACACTTAATGATCAGTATGACAATGAACGTGCTCTTATTAACGCATACTTGGGGAAGCTTTTCGGGATAGAACCTGTCACTAAAGAACATGCCTCAGGACTTCGTTCTTTATTAAATGACACTTGCGAAGTGATTGGTGGACTTACTTCTATGAACAGACCAACAGAACACTGGGATGATATCCTAGTCTACATGACAGTGAACCGTTTGGATCGCTCCTCCCGTAAGGCTTGGGAAGAAAAAAACGGGATCACTTCCCACTAATCCTTCGTTTCAGACACTAAAGACCTTTTTAGTTTCACGATTAACCGCTTTGGAGTCACTCGAGTTTGGGGAAGGTTCCCAATTCAAGCACTCATCAACCTAAGCAAAAGGGAAAATGACAGGTGTCAAATCTGGGAAGAGGGGTTTCCACACACAAGCTCATGGTGCTTCATTGAAAGAGAGTAGTTGCCCGATTTGAAGACCGTAACTTTCGGTTTTGCGTCGTAACCTTACTTGGCGATTCGTACCTTGCATCAGTTGACAGAGGATGAAGGGATCAACTTTCCTTTAGCTACGGACATTCTGAGGAAAGAAATTTATGTGGATGATGTCCTTTCCGAAGCCTATGACATCGCTACAGTCATAGAGAAACGTCGCTAACTTTATCTACTACTCAAGGTGGGTGGTTTCATCTTGAAGAAATGGTTGTCAAACTGCGAAGATGCTCTGCAATGAGTCCGGGAAGACTGTAAAGAAAAGGCATCGTCTTATGAGTTTATTCAAGAGCCAATTTATAGAGCTCTCGGAATTCTATGGCAACCTGTTTCAGATTGGTTAAGGTTTTAGTTTCAACTTCCTGAGGAGTCTGGGATACAAACCAAAAGGAGCGTTTTTTCTGAGATAGCTCGTCTCTTTGATCCGCTTGGATGGCTTGCCCCAGTCTGTCAGAGCTTAAATTTTTATGCAGGATTTGTGGAGGCTTAAAATCGATTGGGATCAGTCCCTGCCTGCTGATCACATTATTATCTGAAGAAAATACAGGAACGAACTTCCTGAACTCTCTTCGTTAAACATCTCTCGTTGGTTGGGATGTTCTTAGATACGAGTCTCACTAGTTTCATCTAAGACTAAGGTTGCTCGCCTTAAGGAAACTTCTTTGCCTCGTTTGAAACTTTGTGCAGCCGTCCTATTTGTTCGGCTGGTGGTTCATTCATGTTCGCTCGGTCTTGAACCTCCCTACTACGGTGCCGAGTCATCTATGGTCTGATTCGGCAAATACTCTTGACTGAACACGAGGTCATCCTCTACGATGGATGGCATACATTTCGAATCGAGTTTCTGAGATACAGGCTGAACTGCCTGACACTTTATGGCATCATGTGCCCAGAGTCGATAATTCAGCTGATTGCGCATCTCGAGGAATTTCTCCATTACGCTTGGAGAGCCATCTTCTCTGTTGGACTGGACCTACTTAGTTGTCACAAGCATCCACCTCTTGGCCATTTTCTACGGGTTCGATAGATCCAAACATTAAAAGAGAGGAAAGGACTGTTGTTTACTCTGCAACAGTTGATCTTGACCCACCGTGGTCCTTGCTGAGTCGATACTCGACTCTAACGAAACTACTTCGTGTTACTGCTCTCTGTTTGAGTTTCATCGAAAGGTTGCGAAAGAAGTCCATTGATCTTCCTCCATGCAAACTTACCCCAGATGTTTTGAAACGTGCTCGATCTCGTCTGGTGGGATATGAACGTCGACACTTCTCCGACGAGATTAAGTTGCTGCGCAAACATCTCCCAGATACTACAAAAAGTCCTTTATTTCGATTGCTGCCCTTTCTGGACTTTGGCGGTTTATTGCAAATGAGAGGTCGTTTGAAACATGCTGTGATGGATTTTGACGAGCGATGTCCATATATCCTACTCAAGGACTCTATTTTTACCACTCTCATCGTTCGGAATAGACATCAGACTATGCTGCATGGTGGAACGCAACTTACGCTGTCATATCTAAAGAGGCAGTATTGGATCATCACCGGACACCGATTCTAAAAAAAGGTTTTGAGTCGTTGCGTTACTTGCGCTCGACATCGTGCAACCACCTGCACTCAACTTATGGGTCAACTGCCTACCCACAGAGTTACTCGACCGTCTACACCCTTTGCTATAAGTGATCTGGATTAGGCTGGTCTTATTTGGATGCGAACCACTAAGGGTCGTGGCCACAAGGCCTACAAGGGCTACATTGTGGTTTTTGTGTGTTTTGCTACGGGGCGGTCCACTTGGAGACGTGCTCGGACTACACCGCTGATGACTTCATAGCGGCTTACAAACGCTTCACTGCTAGACGTAGCATAAGCGCCTTCTTGTACAGTGATTGCGATACCAATTTCGTTGGGGCGGATAAACAACTCTGCACACTTTTCGATGAGGCCGCTGCTTTCTCATCGACTATTAGCCGTTATCTTGCTGATAATGGAACTACGTGGCGTTTCAACCCTCCAGCCGCTCCGCACTTCGGAAGACTTTAGGATGCACCATCTTCGTCGAGTAGTGGGAGATACTACTCTGACTTTTGAGAAAATGACAACATTCCTCACACAAGTGGAAGCTTGTCTAAACTCACGACCGTTACAAGCTCAAAGCGATGATCCCAATGACCTGGTACCACTGACACCGAGTCATTTCTTGATCGGTTCTCCGATCTTCACGGTTCTAGAACCTTCTCTCATCGTCCTTGAGCCAAGTCGACTACAACGCTGGCAGCTTACCAGACAGATGTATGAAGATTTCTGGATCAGATGGTCATCGAAATACTTAAAAGGTCTTCAAAACTCGTCCAAAGTGGCAGAAACCTGTGCCTTCAATCAAGATCGGCGATCTCGTGCTCATATTACACGAAAATCTTCCTCCCACGAAGTGAGCTCTAGGTCATATCATTGCTACACGTCTGGACGCTGAAGGTCATGTCAGGTCCGTTACTCTACGGACTCCTACTGAGACTCTCGAAAGACCCATTGTGAAATTGTGTGTCTTACCGGTCCACCCTTCAGAGGTGTAATCTGCCTCGTAAGTTTTTTTTTTTTTTTGTGACTGCAGTGAGTTAACATTTTTCTCTTAATCATCGAAAAATGGGGGGGGGGAATGTTCCGGATATTTCATGTCGGGTTCTCTAAATTGTATGGTATGAGTATTTGTGTGTGGTGAGAGTTTTATTTTCTCTCTCTTACGTTAGCTGAGTTCTTCATTCCTACCTTATCTATCTTAATTACTCTCTGAAATTTTTATACAAATAAATGAAAACCTGTTGATTCCGTGCTCTACTTAAATTGTGCTGAATTTGACTCTTTTTTTTTTTAATCCCGCTCATCATTGTAACCATTTTTTAGTGTTTAACTCTAACACACCGCTACAAAGCTTCCTCTATGAGGAAGCAAAATGAAAAAACAAGAGAATTTTGTTTACCATGTCTTGCCTATTTAGCTGCTTGCCCTTCTGGTCCATTAATTGTCCCATGAACTTGCAGTAATACTCTACATCAAGTAAATGAATTCTATCGGCATTCCGATGAAGATCCACAGGTTCCTCTTCTTTAGACCATGGAAGCTCTCCTTCCGAACTTAACGCTAAAAAATAAATTTAAAAATAATTATCCAATACAGAAAAATAACAATTAGGGGCCTTATGTATTTTGGAATGTACATTTTGAACCTATTGTTGGGGTCTTATGCTTTTTGAGACATACTTTGGTGAATATTTGGATCTTATTTTGAGCCCAATATTATTGGAAGTTTCATTTTGGGACTTATATTCTGTTCCCTATATTTTTGGACATATTTTGACACTTATAGACTCAAACTTGGATTTAATCTGTCTAGATTTACTATGTTCTTAGAATTTGCATCGGTCGCATATTTAGATGAGGGGAACTGAGGTGTCGAGAAAGAGGCTTGGAGAGAGGTGACTAGGGAGAGTGGTGATGGTGGCAGGGGGCCCCTCGGGCGCCGTGAGCTCCATAGATCTTTTGTCCACAGCGCAGTTTGCCAACGTTTCGAAGAACCTGTCGTTAGTACTAATCGGGTTAGAGGTGTAACGAGAGGTTACACACTAATCTTATTAAGTGCGCAACTAAGTTCTCGCTGTTTGTCAATAGAAGGCTCCAGCAGTAAGTGCTGGTCGATTTTGACATATTGACTGAAGCGCATCGAGAGCTCCAAAAAGTTTACGAAGATGCTGTTCTAAGTGAAACAACGTGCCGTGATTGGTTCCGTCACTTCAAAGACGGTGATTTCGATGTTGACGACAGTCCGCGTGAAGGAAGGCCAAAAACCTTCGAAGACGCTGAATTGGAGGCATTGCTCGATTAGGATCCGTGCCAAACGCAAGAAGAGCTTGCTTCAGCATTAGGAGTTACCCGCCAAGCCATTTCCAAGCGATTGCATGCGTTGGGAATGATTCAAAAACAAGGAACTTGGGTTCCTTATGATTTGAAGCCAAGGGACGTTGAGCGTCGTTTTTTCGCCTGTGAACAACTGCTTCAGCGGCAAAAAAGGAAGGGTTTTCTTCATCGCATCGTGACGGGTGATGAAAAATGGATTCGTTACAGCAACCCAAAGAGAAGAAAGTCATGGGGACTGCCCGGTCATACTTCTACGTCGTCGGCTCGGCCGAATATTCATGCTGCGAAGGTTATGCTGTGTATTTGGTGGGACCAGGTCGGTGTTAGTTATTATGTGCTATTGAAACCGAACGAAACCACCACTGGGGAACAATATCGACTTCAATTGATGCGAGTGAGCTGAGCACTGCGCGAAAAACGGCCACAATACGAGCAGAGGCATGAAAAAGTGATTCTACAGCTTGACAACGCTCGGCCTCACGTTTCCAAACCCGTTAAAACCTACCTAGAAACGCTCAAATGGGAAGTCCTACCTCTCCCGCCGTATTACCCAGATATTGCACCGTCCGATTATTACTTGTTCCGGTCGATGGCACATGGTCTGGCTAATCAGCAGTTCCATTCATATGAAGATATCAAAGAATGGCTTGATTCGTGGATAACTTCAAAAGATGAACACTTTTACCGTAACAGTATTCGAACTCTACTAAAAAGATGAGGAAAAGTTGTAGCTAACGATGGGCAATACTTTGAATGATTCATTTGTAACCATTTTTTTACAATAAAGTCGCATTTTCATGAAACAAACAGCGGGAACTTAGTTGCGCACCTAATACGTCTATCAGGCTCCCGTCACCAAGCCTAGCGAACCTCTATCCCCACTATGCCCCCACCGCTACCATACCGCACATTGGGGCGAAATGAAAAAACGATATTCAAAATAACCTATAGATCGCAATTCTTTATCGATTTTCAATTTTTTTTTTCAAAAAATTCAGCATTAAATTTTCTAGAAATATGTCGAGGCCGATTTTTGAATTTTTGTTTGTTTAAATTTTTATAGAGCTGCAAATAGCGAAAAAATGTTGATTTTTTACATTTTTTATTTTTAATTCACTGTGCAAATTTTTTTCAGTAGGATCAGGCCTTAGGTTTGATGCAAAAGGGTCGGTGGAAAAAAAAAATTGGATATGTCAAGTTATTTGTTATAAACAAATAATATAAACAAATGCATGATTTGAACAGTTTAGGCAGAAACGAACCAAATTTTCTTCTGATTGTCTTCGAATTTCACTGCCTGTGATGCATATTGATGTAGTTTTGTCATCTGATACGATTTGTTAACTTTATAAACAAATAATATAAACAAATGCATTATTTGAACAGTTTTAGGCAGAAATTAACTGAATTTTCTTCTGATTGTCTTCGAATCTCAGTGCCTGTGATGCACGTTGATGTATTTTTGTTAGCTGATATAATTTGTTACATTTATCAACAATTATTAATTATGAATTAATTATGATTTCAACAGTTGTTGGTAGAAACGAACAAAACGAATAATTTTCTTCTGATAGACTTTAAGTCTCTCTGCCTGCGATGCTCATTGATATTTTTCGTTTCAAAATATCATTCAACATTTTATATTATTTGTTTATAAATTATTATATTATTTGTTTATTGTAACGGTGTTACAAGAGCCCCCCATATCACAACTAATATACCCGTCCTTGAAGTCACGTCATCTGAGCGGGAGACGCTGTCGCCACCAAGCTCAGGCGAAGCGTCCATCCGCTCAGTCCCGTCTGGTCTCTCGTGGTACTCGGTGCCCGCTGCACGTAATTCTCGCTACGCTGCCCAGTTGCCATTTTCGCCACGCCTAAGGACGCTGTCCTTTTCCTGCTTGCTTGCTACGACGTGGATCATCTCCGAGTTGTGTGCTGTGCTGCCGACGTTTTGAGAACACCGGACTTCCTGTCAAATTGTTGCTACGTCGCTTCATCGACGCTACGCGTCCCATTTTTCCAGTTCGCACGCCTTCACCACTGCCAAGAGCCACGCCGACCGCCCTAATTCGCTTCGTGTCCACCAACTTTTACCAAAGAGGTAGGCCTATGGTTTTCTACTCTCGCGGTTTAAATAAACCGTTTTATGTTATTATTAGAGATATTGTTTCGTTATTGACTTCACCCGCCGGAGCGAGAAACTATATCCTGGTCACTTCTCGTAATTACGAATAAATAGCCTCCCACTACTTATATTATAAAGTTAACAAATTGTATCAGATGACAAAAATACATCAATATGCATCACAGGCAGTGAGATTCGAAGACTATCAGAAGAATATTCGGTTCATATCTGCCTAAAACTACACAAATCATGCATTTGTTTATATTATTTGTTTATAAAGCTAACAAATTATATGAATTTACAAAAAAACATCAATGAAAATCACAGGCAATAAGATTCGAAGACAAACGGAAGAAAATTCGGTTCGTTTCTGCCTAAAACTGTTCAAACCATGCATTTGTTTATATTATTTGTTTATAACAAATAACTTGACATGTCAAAAATTTTTTTTTTTCTTCCACCATTACTTTTGCATCTAAACTGAGGTCTGATTCTACCGAAAAAAATTTTCACAGTGAATTAAAAATAAAAATGTAAAAAATCAACATTTTTTTCACTATTTGCAGCTCTATAAAAATTTAAACAAAAAAAATTCAAAAATCGGCCTCGACAAATTTCTAGAGAATTTAATGCTGAATTTTTTGAAAAAAAAAAAAAAAAAAATTGAAAATCGATGAAGAATTGCGATCTACAGGTTATTTTGAACATCTTTTTTTCATTTTACCCCACTGTGTACGATAAGATGCATGTATGCCTTCCCCCGTGAAGTTGGGTGATAACTTAATTTCGCATTGAAAAACGCATAAACGCCCAACTTCACAGGGGAAGTCATACATGCATCTTACTGCACCGTCAGCCATCATGAAGCTGGCGCTATAAGACCGACTGCACCACACTCAGATCTTATATGCGTCGATTTTGAGGTTATGTTTTTTCAGGTGCAGGATATTATTAATATTAATACTATTTTATATATTAATACCCAATTACATTATAATTAATACCTTCATACCTTATACCTTATTCTTCCTTCAGAATGCGATTACTTCCCAGTTTGGTCCCTCAGAAAATATTTTTAAAAAATTATATAAAAAATAAGTTTTATAACATTTAAATCGCCAATTTCTTGAATTTCTTTCTATTGCAGTTCGAGATATAAATAGAAGAACGCTGAAATTTTCCGAAGCTTTCAGACCGGCAATCGTGCATGTTCGAGTTTTCGGATTCAAAAGAGGAGAAGACGGTTGCGCGCGTAACCACAGTCACGTGCTACGGCCACCTCGTGAATACCACCTCATGAATACCACTTCGTGTTGTGAACTTTACTACGAGCAGAAAGAGGGAATAAATTCGCACCGAATAGGCGCACCTATGGATGCCAATTTATTAAATAAATATTAATGTTTAGGCGCACCTATGATTAATATTTATCCCGGACAAACAGATACATTACCGACTTACCGACCGTACCTTACCGTTACTTACTTCGACCTCTCTTTTTCCGCAATCACCGTACCGTACCGTAGACGGGGAGATATATAGGGGCCGAGTATTGTTATGCCGTTACCATCAAATATGTATCTATGAAATCTGATGCGGAGTATTCTCATTCTCGATTTCGACTTTCGTTATATCAAATATAAATATCAAATGTAATTCATGCTCGCTCGTTACTCACACACAATAATAATTTAGCAATGTAAAAGTGGTAGGAGTATAAACTATTCTTTTATATTTTTGTTACAAAAAGATCTGTTTTTAATCTCTTTAAATACCTGACTCTGGCTAGGCTGAAGCGTCCGCTAAGACAATTAACCGGGGGTAAAACGGATGATTACAAAGGGATACCTGAAATACGGATTAAATCCAGGGTTGAGTGTATTTCCGGCATTATTTTGGCTTAATACATTGTGAGCCGTATATATGAACCTTAATTTTCTGTAATTACCATAAATCACCTGTAAAATTTCCATATTTGGAAATTTTAAAATTAAATTTTGGTAAATTATGTTAAGTTACCATAAATTACTGAAAGCTTCCATAAATTAAATTTCTTATTTAAATTCCTTGAAATTTTATTTTTATTTTTGAAAATTGAATTTTGAGTAAATTTTTATTTCAGAGTATATTATTTGTGGCCTATATTTTCGAAAATATGTGTTAAAAGTGTATATAATTTATTATTTATTATAGTTATTAAAAATGTATATAACAAATCTGTGTCTAATTTTTTCTTTTTTACGCATTTGAATTTTTCCTTTACTAATACATACCATCAATTTCAGATCCACTAATTTCCAGTTGCAAATCGGAAACTTCTAATTCCACTGACTCGTCAAGAGTCACATCAGCTCCTACTTCCTTTTTCTCTTCGATTTCTTTTTCTATTATAACTAATGGACTCCATGAAACGGGAGCAGAAAATGGTTTGAATATTGCTTCTTTCTGAATTTGATGTCTTAGATCTTCTGCTAAAAAGAGCTGCGTTATTCTATGCAGCACAGATGGCAGTGTTGTTGCTTTTAACCAATACAAAGATGGAAAATTGATCTTGTTACATAATTCCGGGACGAGGTGCTCCTCAAATTCTTCTAAAATGTCGGCACGTCTCCGTTTACTGAGACCTGGTTTGATACCTCTGCAATAATATTTTATAAGGAATATTTTATAATGAATAAAATAGGCAATAACATCATTACCGAATTTTTAAAATAAATTTCCATAAGTGTCGGGAAAAATTATAATTGTGTTTTCCAGTAAGTTTTCATGTATTACCATAAAGTACCATTAAATCGCCGTCATAATTTGCATAAAAAAAGAAAATTTGAAAAAGCTAATTTTCCGGTAATTTGAGGTAAGTTACTTCAATTCATTATAATAATTATTCACTAATTACTTTTAAAATTACATTTAAAGTGACAGAAATCTTTCCTATAAATTACTGGAAGATTACGGCAAATTACTTTGCCGTAACTTAAGATAAATAACCGTAATTACCAGTAATATTATAACAATGTACGTAAAATTTCCATTTATTAATTTTTTAAATTTTAAGGCTGTTGGAGCGCCCTTACAAAAAAATGTAAATAAACACGAAAAATGATGAAATCTGTGGATTACTCTAATCTGTCATCTCATTTTAATATGTATAGATTTTTGGCTCTAAAAATACACTGTTTGAAGTGTCGTTTAGCCAGGGTGGGTTTTTTGAAGGCACGCTCACCGGACTCTCCTTATTTTTTTTTTTTTTAATGTATGAATTTGCTAAAATGACAAATTTTCGGGAGGAATAGAATCGTGGGAGACTGCAGACATTTTTTGACACGTGGAAGAGAAAAAGAGTGCATGCGTGCAATACATACTCGGAGCAACTCGGAGAGGCATAGCACTGCACTTGCGTGGATGACTGTAAACATTTGTAGAATTTCACTTTCACTTGGAAACCCGGAACACTTACGAAAATCGCGTAAAAATACTTGAGAAAATAGTTTTGACAGCTGTTCGTAGGAAAGGGGCAGCGACATTGTACATTGGCGGTTGGGTCGCATCTAGAGTTAGAAAATTCTCGGTAACATACGGTAAAGTTCTTAAATTACCGAGAATTTTCTAACTCTAGATGCGACCCAACCTCCAATGTACAATATCGTTGCGCATGCACTACGAACAGTTCTCAAGACTATTTTCTCAAGTATTTTTACGCGATTATCGTACGTGCTTCGGGTTTCCAAGTGAAAGTGATAAATTCTACGAATGTTTACAGTCATCCACGTAAGTGCATTGCTATGTCTCTCCGATCTGCTCCGAGTAAGTATTGCACGCATGCACTCTTGTTCTCTTCCGCGTGTTACATTTTTTCAAAAAAATAAGGAGTATCCGGTGAGCGTGCCATAAAAAAAACCCACTGAGGCTAAACGACACTTCAAACAGTGTATTTTTAGAGCCAAAAAGCTATCCATATTAAAATGAGATGACATAGTAGAGTGATCTACTACCATTTTTATTTTTTGAAAAACGCTCCAACAGCCTTAAAATTGAAAGTTTTCATAATTTTTGGGTACGGACTATGATTTAGCACCTGCGCTATCATAACGATAAGTGCTTTGTAGCGCTTGCGCTGTAAAAAAACTTACAGAATTTATGTCTAGCGTAATAAAAAGTAATATTCTGTAGGTTTTACTATTACCATAAATTTGAAATTAAAACTGCAAACGAATCGAAACAAAATTCACTTAACCTCAAAAGATAGCGCTAGTCATTTTTTTTTGCGCTATGCTATCCGTTAAATTCACTAAGATTTACCGCTATGTCCATCGTGAAGTTGCCGATTTGAAATTAAAATTCACAAGAAATACGTTTTACCAATAACTTTATCAACTGATCGTGAAAAAGCAATCATAAGAAATGTATCTGGTGGCAAAATAAAAAGTCTGAGAATCGATATGTAATGAATCTCATAGATGTATGTATTTATGATTATAAATACATTTATAATCATGAATCGTTTTGGCGAGCATCTATGATTCTTTTTTTTCGTCGCCTGGACATTCTGACCTCACCTGTCAAAGACTTAGAAATATTTTCTCAGGTAGGAGAATATTTCTAAGTTCTCCACACTCGTATCTGCGCAACCACGCCGCGTCGATATTACATTATATTCCCACTCTTACAACATTCGGGAATGCTCCCACCTCAGCGACACTCCGAAAATTTCCCACTATTTCCCGAAGAACCAATCACCGCGAAGACGATCCCACTCTTTTCACGAGAACCATTCCTCGCCGACGGTCGGATCTATAAAGATGCGAGCCAAAGTCCGTTCAAGTCAGTCTGCCCCTGGCTCATCCCCAAACAAGACCTCCCTGGCTTTCCCAACCAGCGGAGCGTCTCCCTACAACACAAACGCGACCACCCATCAAGCACTACCCCTACGATAGTTGCTTAAACCCTAGCCGTCGCAACCCAGATACGACTACCCATCCGAACCATAGCCATGCAGCATCACTGCGTAACTCTAAACACCCCCTCCCTCCCATTCAATTTAGCCTTTAAAAACACTTCCACTTTCTTTGTAGAATTATTATTCTGTTCTTTTAAATAAACCGTTTCAATTCAATCCTATACATTTCTTTCCAATTTATTTTAACCATATATCCCTATTCTCTTAATTTTAATTCTGATTTCGAGTCTCACCCACAACCCGTTATCAATACCCGTTATCAATTTAAACAAATGGAATTTGTTTAAATAATTAAAAATTAATTAACTAATGTTGATAAGTATTCCACTAGACTAATAGAAATAATTTTTATTTTAAAAAAACGAGAATGAAGCTCTCAAAAGTTCGATTCTATGAAGAATTCACATTTTTCGTTTAAAGGGTACTTTTTAACACACCGTAGGGGTGTGTTAGGGGTGTTAAACCCATATATGTGATACATGGAATTCTTTGTTGGATAGTTCTCAACAAGCTTCTATACTTTCCCGCAACATTTTCCCTAAACCGTGAAAAATTATTCCAAAAGCTCCAAAAATTCATTTTTCCCATGCAATTTACATGGGAAACTTCAAGTCAAAACGAGTACAAGTTAAAATCAAAATTTAAAAAGAAGCAAAAATAAGACATTTATTTTTTCGCATTTCGAATCAAATTGGGGGGATCATATTTGTTTGAATTTTCACTTTACCGCTAA
Source organism: Synergus magnus (assembly GCA_032275165.1). Lineage (NCBI taxonomy): Eukaryota > Metazoa > Arthropoda > Insecta > Hymenoptera > Cynipidae > Synergus > Synergus magnus. The sequence continues at coordinate 17,768,325 of JAUESH010000043.1, read as the reverse complement.
GTCAGCTAATAGTCTGATATTAGCAAGATTCCTACGAAAATTGACAATCATGCCAATCTACTTTTATAAAATCTCATAATTTTTGGACACCCGATAACACATAAATCTGTAAGATCTAAAGGTGCTTCGCTATAATAGCGCATCGCTAACTCAGAGTCCGTCCCCTTGTCAGTTACATTAATTACGATAATATTACTAAAAATTACCGAAAAATTTTTAATAAACTTTAATTATCACAAAGTAATTCTTTCGACTTTTATACGGTTTTTAGTCCTCGTTAAAAAAATCCCTCATCTCCCCTTCGGTACAAAATACTTATAGAATTTAATACCTGGGTCTGGTGCAGTTGATTTTGAGAGATATTGGTTTGACCTCCAACATTGGCTGTTTCGGGTGTTGTATATTCAATCCGTGACGTTCCTTAAAATAGTGAACGTATGAGTAAAAGTCTTCCGTTGGAAAACTGGAGTCTGCAGTAATATCATCACATATCATTGTGACAATATAAACGCTTTGAGCACTTCTGTAATTCGGTGTAACAAGAGCTAAATTGTACTCGGATTCCGTAACTTCGAAAGGAATTGACTTAGTATCAATTTTCGGATACTGGTTGACGACGTCCCAATTAATATCCCAATTTTCGTTAACTAAAATCACGAAAAAGAATTCTAATAAAATCAAAGAACTTTAAACCAAACAAGGCGAATCGTATCATAAAAAAGAGATTGCAATTATATCGAAAATAGATTTACGTAATCTCGAGATCTGAAGCCACATTCTTGGTTCATCTGCACTGAAAAAATTGTGGCCCACCAGTCACACCACCTATAGTACGCCGGCTGCACTACAGATTCGGTGCAACTGGTGCATAGATACGTACTAATTTCTATTCGCCGCCTATATTTAAGAATCGAAATCAAAGCTGTGTCAAAATTTGTCAAGTGGGCCACTTTTTTTTGATGGGTTGTGATTTTTCTTCGGGAATGCGTGATAAGCTAGA
>JAUESH010000043.1:17740495-17754258 GCA_032275165.1 Synergus magnus | reverse complement strand
GAGAAAATGTTATTTTACTTTAAGATCGGTAATTAATGTTCGCAAGAAGAATTCAAAATTTGAAAAATTTTCGTAAATCTTGAACTTCGCGTTTTGAAGAAACAATCGAGGAGCGACGATGTGAAATTTTTGCCGGAGCTGAAGTGTGCTGCCAACGCGCACACTATCTTAACACTTATGAGACAAACAAGTGTTTGCTCAATCTTGCTCCTGATTGGTTCATTATGCCCAACTTTGAAGCTTTACTGTGCTCAAATTAAGGCCCAGATCAAATTTTGCCAGAGGACTTTTCTGTTTCTTTTTTTGTGCTCTATCACACATTGGCGGGGAGTTGCATAGGTGGTGGGACACCCTGTATAAGCAGCTAACTCGCTCTAGCAAAACTGCTATTTTTGGCTTTTCACTTTGAAATTCTAAGTTGAGCATTGTTATCAATTCCAGAGCATAAGGCAGAAAATTGAAATATACTTGATATATTTTATTATGTAAAGCAGCAAGTACGTGCTTAGCGGAAGGAAGATTTTCCTGTTTGACGGCAGCTACGAAATAAATTATCAAGGATGTCCAGTGTTCGAGGATTCTGTTCACTACACGCTGAAATTAATAAAAAAAAAGTATAAAACATTTAAAGAATGTAAAAGTAAGGAATTCTGTATATATGAGCATAAAGATTAATAAAGCATAAATATACTTTCACGAAGTGAAAGCCACCTTGTTTGAGCAGTTTTAAGCATTTTTTGTAGTTTTTTCTAAGTGAAAATTTGACACTGTTTCAACTCATTTTGTCGTTTCGGACTATTGGCAAAATAGTTATAAATATGTTGCGAATTGCTCTACGGTATTTGGAAGCTTCTCACATGATCGAGATGCGCATAAGTGAGCAGAATGGCCGACGCACCCTTGAACCATTAAGTTAGGACAAATTATTTTCATCTTTGCTTAACCCTTCGCCTACACACCTATTTCTCCGAACGTCTCCTACACACTGGGTCAATCTGACCCTGTTCACTTTTTGACTGCGTATGATTCCAGAACTACTGAACCGATTGGCTTAAAAAAATTAAGAAGTATAGTTTTTAGTATGTTTAAGTAATTTATAAGTATTATAAAGGTCTTTCAAGTCTTTAACATCACTAAAAAAATTCGTGAAAAAAAGATTTGTTTAAAAAAATGTAAATTTGTTTAAAAAGTCGTAAATTTTTTAATTTTTAATATTTTTTGATAAAAATTTACATGAATACTCTCGAAGTATGTTTGAATGATATAAAAATTAGTCCTCTATTGTATTTTGAAAAAACAGTATTTATTTTGCATACTGACGGAGGCTATCTGGAGGGTGCAAAAAATCTTGGTTTTCTTCATTTACATGAATAAAAAAAATTTTCTCTCATTAAATAAATAAAAAACAGTTATAAAAAGTTTAAATTTATTCACTGTAAAAGTATTTTACATTTTATATATAAACAGCAAACATAATTTAGTCATATCCAACACAATCGTTGCACATGTATGCGCGATGTTCATCGCACATAGACGTCTCACAAGATTGGCAAAGCATCTTTGTTTTTCGATCTACTTTGTAATGACAAAGTCCACATTTTGATCTTTTTTGCATTACTGTTCAAGCGTCTACTGGTTGTGGGTTCTTTGTTCCAAGAATCATTTCAATACCTCTCCTTATGTCTGTGCGAAGCGTTGGATTTTGCAACTTTTCGCGTAAAAACGGCTCCACAAGATGAAATACAAGTTTCTTCAGTGCATTTGTGGCAGACAATTTTTGATTAGGATGAGATATGTGTTTGCAAGTATATAGAATTCTTGCATTAACACTAGGTTGATCGAGCATGCCGAAGAAAAATCGCATTGGCCAGCGCTTCGTTGCACGGGCAGTAGTGTAAGCGTGACATAGCTTGTCGAAAACGTCAGTTTCACCTTTAGTTTTGTTGTAATGTGAAATTACTTCTGGTTTACTATCTTCACCAATATTTGTACTTGTGATTTTGGTGCCGACAACTAATACAAGTTTATGTTTTTTTGGTGTATAACTCACTAAAGTTATATGCTCATGATGGCAAAATTTTGTTGAAGGAGCTTCTTTGCTTGCAATCTTCATTTCATTTGGAATATCCGGTTTATTTTTTCGGATTGTACCAGTAATGCTCATATTGTAGGGCTCATTTAACATATTTTTTATCAGAGGAATTGTCGTGAAACAATTATCACAAGTAATACTTCGGTGAGTGCCATGAATCGGTTCAGTAACTTTTCTGAAAAAAATTCTCCAGACGACTCGTTTTTTGGATGACCGGTTTTACCTAAGTAAGGAATTCCATTTATCTGTAAATAATTGAACGTATTATTTTACGAATCACCCAAAAAAGTAAAAATATCTAAAAAAAAAAAAAATAAATTACCATGTAAAATGTTTTGGCATCGTTCATCGTAATGATTTTCAAGCCCTATTTATCTGGCTTGGACTTGATATACATACGAAATTTACATCGCCCCGGAATGAAAGTAACTGTACATCTACTGTAATATCATTGCTTGGATTGTAGTAAAAATCACAATTTTTAATAAATGTATTCCATAACTCTCGAATTGGAGATAATCTATCATTTTTTGATCGATTTTCTCTAATGTCAAAATGTAAAGAATCTGCGAGAAATACAAATCTCGATTTTGACATGATAGATCGATAAAAATTTATTCCATTTACATTACTCCATAACTCCATAGTATCAACATGATTTGACTTCCACAGCCCTGAATAATAGAGTAATCCAATAAATGCGTTGATTTCTAGCAAATCTGTAGTATGGTGGTATGCCTGCGTAGGTTTATCTTCAGCCATCATTCGTGCACATACATCTTCAATTTGTTTATTGGTACATTCCACACTTTTTTGCCGCATTTCCTGATCAAATAGAAGATTCCAAAATTCAACAAAATTGTCGCAATTCTCCGCACCATTTCTCGGTCCAGGTACTCTTTCCGGTGCAATGTGCTGCCAACCTATACACAAATAAACGTAGAATTAGTCATATAGCATCGAAAATAAAATACATATACGTTACAGAGGATGGAGCGAAAAATAAAGAAAAATGAAAAAAATGTACTTACCCGACGATCTTTTCCGCGGTTTAGTGCTCCATTCTGTTTTATTTTTGCTGTACAATACTGACGACGGCCTGCCTCGTGTATTGGTTTGCTCACGCTGCTCCAGAGTTCTCTGATTCTGCGTCTCATTCTCGACATCCTCGGCTTCTGGATAGTCAGATTCAAACTTTTCACTGTCCGATTCTGATTGATTGGAAATATGATCACTATCAGACGATGGATTGCCGCTAAAATCGTTCTCTTCGTCTTCTTCCAATAAAACATCGCGAACACGCGAACGCAAATTGTATGCCATTGTGCACTACAGCAAATGTGTACACTTATACAAAATTTTAAAAGTAGTTTTTGGCACTTTTCTCACTTAAAAAAACGTTTTTATATGACCAAAATATAATAGGCAAATTATGTTCGATTCGACACTAACTACACACATGGGTCATCTGGACCCTGCTCCGACTTCGGTCGCTTCTCGAACACAACTGATGACTCAGCGCGCTACAGAAACTGTCAACACTTATAGTCGGGGTGTCGAACTATACCTCTAAGGCAATATTACCGCCAATTTTTGAAATTCCTGTGCGCTGTATTCGATCATAGTCGGTGTATGGGTCCAGATGACCCAGTGTGTAGGCGAAGGGTTAAACTCCTTCATATTCACCCATATTAACCAATGCTTTATCGGCTCCAAATCCGACTACATTCTCATACGGAATGTTGTTACTGTCGAGTGAAGTCTTTACCGCTTGAAATAAAGTTTCAGCTGTTCCATCTTCGATTTCAATTAAATCCCAAAATCGATCTGTTACGCACAGAATTAAATTTTTTTCTTTAATATATAAAAAAAATGTAACCATAGATTCTAAGGATAGCATAAGAATATGAGTGCGAGAGAAAGAGAAAGAGAGACTTAGAGGAAAGCGCATGAGGCAGTCCACGTGCGTTGCACCGTCCGCCGTCCGCTCGCCAAAAACATATACTCAGCATATCTTCGTTTTCACCTCTTCCAACATTACTTTGGAGAGACGTGGGAACGGTAAAACGCGTAGGTCATCACTTTTCTTTTCTCACGCCTGTCCTAGTGGCGGAGTAACAAAACTTTAAGAAACGCAATGTTGGCAGAAAAGAAGGTGACAGAGAAACGGCGTGGGGATGCTGCGCGGCCGAAAAAGTAGTTCTTCCCCCATTCAATAAAACTATGCACCGCGAATTGCGCAGTGCCAAATCTTGACTAATTGTCGCAGAGACATATTAGTGTTGCCCGGCAGTTTAATTGTGCGAGAGCACAGTTCGGTTCGCGGTCTTGGCTTAAGGACTCATTTGTCCGCGTATCGGTTCTGTCGTTATAATCAAAAACTAAATAAAACAAATCGAACCTCAAGGGTGTTCGTTCACTCGTAAAATATCCAAGTAATATTATTTAAACAGTTTTCATGTTTTCGGAATTCACCGATTTTGGACATTGAAAACTAGAAAGCAGGTAAAACGGGGTCGTCCAGGCTAACCCAGGATTAGGCCCTCGGCCGCTAAACATTCTTTTCTCTCTCTTTCTCCAAGAACAGGGTGAGTAGTGTTTAATTAATTTTAAGAACGTTTATTTCAATGCGCGCACGCATTCAACTTATCTTTTTGTGAAACTCGCTAAAGAGCGATGATCTTTTGTTGTTTAGATTTCCAATAAACATAAACAGTGCATTTCAATCGAATTCTTTTAATTTCAAAAACCTATTTCAAAATAATTAGGAACAGCACACAATTGACCTCTCGGAAATAATGGAGGACAGACTCATACCTCGTCCTCACACGATGTCTTTTTGTAAACATTAGTCGTGCCTGATTCGGCAGACTAGCCTTTTTCGAAAAGGATTTGACCACTTGTGCTTTAATCGGCAAATTGAGTCAAAATCCGAAAAGCGTTGTGCATTTGTTTCGCGAAGGTGAATATTCTAGTGATAAAAGTGAATAGCCTTCTTATAGTGAAACTGACATTTTTGCTTAATCCTGAAATTATTATTGTTGCTACTGTGGCAGGAATTCAAATTTTTATGCCGATAGAAACAAGGAATAAAACACGCAAGTGTCGTGCAGGCAGGCAAGTTCGCGAGAGGATTCAACGTGCTATAGCTCGTAGGGCTGAGCAGTAAGTTGTTCATGCCTCGCCAACTGACACGAGCTCAGATTTAAAGTTGTTTGAATTGGGGCCTGAGTCTAAAAAACCTGAAGGCTTCGATGAGCTCCTGGAATCTTTAGAAAATCTTGTTAACGAATAATTTCTCATCTGAACTATCTAAACTCATTTTACACGGTTCGATTGAATTGAAACTTGAGCCTATATCGGCTAATGGGTCAATTTAATCAAGTACCTCTGTGTTACTTGGCCTTTTTATTGGCAGAATAACATTAGAAGTGTAAAATTTGTCTAAAGGTTTACCGAGATTTGTTTTCTTTTGCAAAAAGAATTTTAAAAAAACAACATTTTTTCTAATGAATGCCCTTTTAGCCCCGAAGCTTGGGTTAAATAGAAACAGGCGTCGTGCAGGTAGACAAGTTCGTGAAAGAATTGAAAGAGCGATAGTACGGGCAGAATCTAATACTCTCGCTAGGCAGACAGAGCCAGCTCAAACTTGTGTAACTGCGCGACCCTCTTTCCCAGATACAGCAGACGCACCGAAAGAAATAAACTCTTTTAAAGAATTTTCGGATTTCTTCGAAGCTTTGATCAGAAGGGTAGAAGCAACCATCAGGCTCCAGGGCAAGAAGAAAAACATTTTTTACAACCATAAAACAGGAAAATAAGATTTTTTTTTATGCCCCCGTTTGTTCGGAATTGGATACTGTGCCCGAAAACAGGGTCCCTACTGGTCTTACGGTCTATTCAGCGTTGCTCCGAGACGGTACGGCAGGACTAGGAATTTGCGAAGAAACTGACTTGAATTTTATAGAAGAAGAAATTTTGATTATAGAATTTACAAGACGCGATCCTATGTATCATCTAGTAGTGGGTCGTAATTTCAAGAGCAAGGCACGGTAGATGTAAGATTGTCCAGATATATATTTACTTTTCAGATTATTTCCGTTGACACCCGCTTAACCACCCGGTAGCGAGCGGAATAGTGGGGCTGGTTACTGCCGAAGTTCTCGGAGTACGTTAATAGTCAGAGCATCCCTTTTTAAGAGAAAGCGGTTCTTTTTAACCGTTCCCATTTTCGAGTGTAATTTTTATGTGTTTATTAAAAAAAAAAAGACATGAGTCATACGGAGAATCAGACAACGGCACCCTCTGATTCGGGCCCTAATCAAGATCCTCTAGGTATTCACAATTTTGGAGAGAATCAAAATGCCCATAGTCAGCAGGTCAACCTTAATGCGTCTACTGTCGAAGAAATGTACAGCTCGCACGGGGGCATAGGTTTTCAGCCTAGCACAAGTGCCTCGCGACAGGTTCCCACGAGTAACCCTAGCAATGCTGCTATGCTCATGGCCCAATCAATCGCTGATACGCTATCGATACAACAGGCAGCAAACCATATACCAATCTTCGACTGCAAGAATATAGCGATCCGAGATTTCATCCAAGATATAGTGAACGCAGCCACGTATGTTACACCCGCATGCGAACCTGCCCTAATAACAGCGGTTCTAGGTCGGCTGGTGGGTAATGCTCGAGAGTGCACACGTAATAAGAAATTTCTGCATATTACCGATCTTATCGATCTATTGAGGGAACGATACGCGCCGGGCAATCCTTTCGAATGGTACATAGTGGAAATATATCGGTTGCGCATGTATAAAAATGAAACCGTCAATGACTTGTATGATCGGTTGCATTCACATATCAGTGGCGCACGCGCCGCATTACAAGCGAAGCACAGCAACAGGATCGCAGTGTCCACCATGGTTCCAGTGACTGCTGCGACTCTTAGGGCCTTTATCAGAAGCCTGCCAGACAATCTTTCTAGTGCAGTAGATGCAAGAGACCCTAAAACGCTTGAAAAACCTTTCAAACACGCGAAGCACGCAGAAGAACGTAGGGCCCCATCGCAAACGTCCGGCCATACTGCATACCATACAACACGTCAACTAATAATGTATAGCCCTGTCGTTTCAAAACGGATGATTTTCATGACCGGAATTAAATTTTTTTTTTCTTTGATGTCGAGACCCCCCAAATCAAGTTACTCCTTTTCTCATTAAAATCTTGTGATCTAACCAATATAGGCGAGTATGTAGACGTGCAGGAAGAAATCCGATCACGGAAGTTCGCCCCATATTTTCACGGGCCCTATAGGGTAGTAGGCAAAACCCAGAGACACAACGTGATTCTAGAAGATCAGGACGGGTCGCGATTTGTCAAACATTCAGACAAAACTAAGCCCGCTTATAAATGACAGAAGGAGGACTTGCATATTTCTGAAGATGGGTTCCTAGTGGACAATGAGGGCTACGTACACGTTTTCACCGACGGCTCCTGTCTCGGAAATGGCAAGGCTTCCCCTAAGGCAGGAATCGGGGTGTGGTTTAATGCAGGCCATCCAGGGAATATTTCGCGAAGTGTAGAAGATAAACGAACAAATAATGCTGCAGAGGTTAGGGCTGTCGTCGCCGCGATCGAGCAAGCTAGAAAATCCAACATTAAGAAATTAAGGGTTCATACGGATTCGCAGTTTATTATACAGGCGTGTACGGAATGGTTGCCGAGATGGGAATCAAACGGGTGGTTAACAATCAGAAACAAGCCCGTCGCGAATAAAATCGAATTCAAAAGGTTAAAAGATGTTACACGCCGTATAGACGTCCAGTGGCGATATACTCCCGCCCATAGGGGACGCTTGGGTAACGAGCAAGCGGATAGGTTGGCCCACAAGGGTGCTATCCTGCTGTTGTAAGGGAAAGAGGTATCTGAAGGCAGAAAGCTGTCATGCTTTCTACCCTCAGGAAGAACTCGAAACACTCTATGATCTGTTCCTACAGGGGAAGCGACCAGGAGCGATGATGTAGGTTATGTCAGTAACCTTTCGATGGTTCTTCCTTTCCACGGAGGCCGTCCAGTCCACGAAGGGCTTGGAGAGCTGTACCAACGCCGAGTTTACGAACAACATGGGCCTGTTCTACGAGCTGATGGCTCCACTGCAACGGGTCAGCGGAGTTTGGAGAACAACCGTTTTCCTGGAAACAGACAACATGCGAACCTTCCTGCCGCTTTTTCAACGAAGATTGGAATAAGTCACGAACCATTGTCGACTCGTCTTGGGGGCGGAATGCGGAAAATTCCTAGGATTCTCGCAATTCCATCGAAAGGTGACCCTCACAGAAGAACTTCTTGAAGAACTGGAGATATCGGTCAAGGAACTGGAAGAACACAGCCAAGCACACACCCCAATGGGATTGCCTCCCAGTATGTACAGGAAGAAAAGGATGGTTCCTTGGTTCGGGTTTATTGGAAAGTTAGCCGGGCCTACACTAGGAGTGCTCACATACGAGGACGGAGAACACTACGAGAAGGTGATGGAAGAACTCAACGAAGCACAAAGAAATGTCTCGCACCTTGTCGGACAACAGACACACGTGGTACGATCAGAGCTACAGAAGTTGAACCAACTAGCTGAACAGCACGAGAACGTCATGAAGAATCTAAAAACAAGATTGGTGAACGTAGCCGCTGGGGTAATTAGACTGAACGATGGCCTTGCGCAACTAAATTACACTACGATCCTAGAACATGTGGCTATAGATTTGGACCATGAATTACATAGCTTCCGAAAATCTCTAATAAGAATGGTAGATGTCATCGACGTAGCAAGGGAAGGAAGGATGCACCCAGCGCTGATAACAAACAAGCAGTTAACAGCCATAGCAAGGGACGCTCAAGACCATCTTGCCGATCTAGAGTTTCCCTTGGCCCTTAATCGAGTAAATTTACGAGACTTGGCTAATATCTCCGCAGTTTCTATCCGGATGAAGAATAGAAAATTGTTGATAGCTTTGGACATTCCACTGCTGGAACGTATCAAATATCAGTTCTACCAATTACACTAGCTACCAGTCTCTCAGAACATCTTAAACAATGGAACGGGACGGGCCTATGTGATGCCCCGCTTAAAATACCTAGCTACGAACGAAGAAAGAAGAAACTATATCTACGTGGAGGAGAATGACCTCAGAACATGCCATTTGGTGTATGGTTCTTACATCTGTCATCCTACTCAGGTCATTTACGACGCGGTGCAGAGTTGCGAAATGGAGGTATTGCGCCATCCTTCTACAGAAGCACTAAAAATTTGCGACATTAGAGTCACCTATGATCATCGTCCTTGCTGGATTCCCATCCCTTCGCTGGGTGGATGGCTTACTCTCTGACGACTCCAGAAACAGCACGCCTGACTTGTACGGGAAAACCTACTCAAGAATACAGTGTGAAAAATGCAGGGTTGATCCAAATAGCCCCAGGATGCTCCTTGAAAATGGAGAATGCGGCGCTACCAGCGATCACGTTGAAAGAAAATCCACAAGATTACATTTACGAACCACCAGTAAATTTGTACCCGAGTGAAGTATCACCTACTCTCGTGAAGCATCAACAACACATTTTGATACAACATCCCCAGGAAACGAAGCCTTTAAGACCCTGGATGGGAAGTGCTGTCGATGAAACACTCTCAAATTTGGAAAATAGGCTCATAGAACAAAGTCAACGCCATGTAGAAGTGTACCAGCACTACCAACACACGCTCTTTGCTTTGGGCGGCGTCTCGCTGGTGAGTCTGATTATAATAGCGTATTTAAGCTGGCACCAAAGAAAGAACCTGGGACCGAAGAAGGACAAACGTCAACAAGATCTGAGTGTACACTGGTGCCAAAACGACCAGCGACGCCAGCCGTTCCCTTCCAGAACATCGAGGAGTCTTACCTTGCAAATACAACCGTCAAGGGACGACGGTCACAAAAAGACAGGGATGATTGTTACGCCCAGAATTAAATTTTTTTCTTTAATATATAAAAAAATGTAACCATAGATTCTAAGGATAGCATAAGAATATGAGTGCGAGAGAAAGAGAAAGAGAGACTTAGAGGAAAGCGCATGAGGCAGTCCACGTGCGTTGCACCGTCCGCCGTCCGCTCGCCAAAAACATATACTCAGCATATCTTCGTTTTCACCTCTTCCAACATTACTTTGGAGAGACGTGGGAACGGTAAAACGCGTAGGTCATCACTTTTCTTTTCTCACGCCTGTCCTAGTGGCGGAGTAACAAAACTTTAAGAAACGCGATGTTGGCAGAAAAGAAGGTTACAGAGAAACGGCGTGGGGATGCCGCACGGCCGAAAAAGTAGTTCTTCCCCCATTCAATAAAATTATGCACCACGAATTGCACAGCGCCAAATCTTGAATAATTGTGGCAGAGACACATTAGTGTTTCCCGGCAGTTTAATTGTGCGAGAGCGCAGTTCGATTCGCGGTCTTTGCTTACGGACTCGTTTGTCCGCGTATCGGTTCTGTCGTTATAATCAAAAACTCATTAAAACAAATCGAACCTCAAGGGTGCTCGTTTACTCGTAAAATATCCAAGTAATATTATTTAAAGAGTTTTCATGTTTTCGGAATTCACCGATTTTGGACATTGAAAACTAGAAAGCAGGTAAAACGTGGTCGTCCAGGCTAATCTAGGATTAGGCCCTCGGCCGCTAAACATTCTTTTATCTCTCTTTCTCCAAGAACAGGGTGAGTAATGTTTAATTAATTTTAAGAACGTTTATTTCAATGTGCGCACGCATTCAACTTATCTTTTTGTGAAACACGCTAAAGAGCGATGCTCTTTTGTTGTTTAGATTTCCAATAAACATAAACAGTGTATTTCAATCGAATTCGTTTAATTTCAAAAACCTATTTCAAAATAATTAGGAACAGCGCAAAATTGACCTCTCTGAAATAATAGGGAGGAGGACAGACTCATACCTCGTCCTTTCCGAAGGGCATAAATTTCGCTACTTGATACTGAAGGAGGCAATGAAAATTATTTACGTTTCTGATTAACTCGTTCGTAACACGATCTTTGACTCCGTTTTCGACGTCCCAATATTTGACCATTACTACAAGACATTTTTTTGTTGATACATTTGTAGTTTCATCTATTATTATCGAAAAAAAAAAGACTTTAGTAATTTTTCGGCGAGCTTGTGTTTAACTTGTGGAAGATCATCCATTAGTAACAGTGGCAAATTTTGATTGCATAAAAAGCAGGTTAGCTTTATTTCGCTATTTTTGACGTTATCCTTTAAAGTTGTTCTATTATTCAGTGACTCTTTTACGTCAGGTGTTTTTGACACTGCTTTTGCTTTTGCGACGTGACGAGTGCTATTGGCATGACGTCGTAAATGAAAACCACCTCCTTCCACGTCCTTCCCACAAATCATGCACGTGGTTTTTCCGTTGAACTCTCTTGCCCATTTAAATTCTGTCAGCTAATTTAAACAAAACTTTTGATTTGTTCGCTTATCTTTTGTCTTTGATCGTCTTTTTTGTTTTGCTTACTTTATATTACTTTTATTTACATAAAAATTCCCATTTTCAATGTCTTCAGATTTATTTGCATCATCTTCTGAATTACTTTCGGACTCTGCAGAAGAGTTATTGGAGTCATTTTTGTGATTATTCTTGATTGTATCATTGGAATTTACATTATCTAATGACATCCGATGATTATTATTGTCTTTCTCATTGCAAGAATTATGAAAGTATAATAGTAATAATTATTATATTACTTAAATTTAAAATTATGGATTTAAGCAAATTTATCTTTTAGTTTTATAATAAAAAAAAATAATGATGACAATTTCCCAATTTGCTTTTGTTTCGCTAAAATAGCAAAATATTTCAATAAAAATTAAAAAATCATAATAGCTAACAGGGACAAAATTAGAATGAATCTAATATGCTATCGCCCATGTGCGAATTGACCATCGGCCCACGGTCAGGTCAACCATCTGAAGGTCGGTCCAACTGTGTGCGCCACAGCTGGGCCAACCAGCGAAATGATAACGGTCAACCGCCCTTGGTTTCCCAACGTCGGCCCGACATTGGACATTCAACATTCAAGCGCATTTTTGCGGTTGTACCAACCAATCTGCCACATTTGGCCCGATTGTCAATCCAAACTCGGGCCAGAATTGGACCGACAGTCGACTTTTACCAGCCGCCGACTTTGGTTGCCAAAGTCGGTGGGACTATGGCAGCTTGAAAACACCTTAGTCGGCCCAACTCTGGTTATCGTAGATCGGTTACCAAAGCAGGGTCGACTTTGGGCCGATGGTCAAGCTGTGGCAGCCGATCAAATTTTGCACCTGGGGGCTTTTCCGAGTTAATTGACTGCTTGAATTATTTTGAAAACACTTTTAACAGTTTATAGGTTATGTTACGATGAAAAAATGTGCACTTCTAAAAAATGATCTTTTCTGCATCACAATCAACAATTTAGCGTCATTAAATCACTAATTCAGATAAATACTTTATTCATTCGGTTATAAGACGCAAATAGGGACATGTACACTAATTGGGACATTTATTTTATTACTAAATTCTTTTGTGTATGCTTAAATCAGGCAGCATTTTGCAGCTACTATTTTTCTGGAAATATAATCATCACAAATGAATTCAAAAAATATCTATGCTCACAATTTAAAAAAAAATCTGTTATTTACCTGGTTCATGAAAGAAATATACTTACTTGTCCATTTCGATAATTTTTCTTACGTATAATACGCCGGTTGAGAAATGCGCATTCCATTGACATGTAACGAAGTGACTTTTTAAGCACTTCATGAGATGAAGTACTTGCGGGACTTCTCATTTAATTCTATCCTCTCGGATGCTTCAGTCTTCCAGGGTAGAGTTTTGAGGATAGGTTAAGTAAACGGTTTTATTCTAGTTTAAACAATCCATTATATTTCCCCTATAAGATACAGTTCTGGCCATTACTAATATGTGTGTGTGTGTGACGTGGGTATGTGGGTGTGGTGTGTATGCGTGGGTGAATCTATTGTACAATTTTAAGTTTATGTGTAGTGTGGTATGTGGTTACAAATCTGAATGTGGTGTGAAGTGTGTGAAGCTAGCGGAGGTATTGTGGTGTGAAGCTGGTCTGAATGAGAGTGAGAGAGAAATGGCTGCGTGAAGAGAGCTGAGGCGTGTTTAATTCGAACCCTGTGGACAAAAGCATAAAGAGACATAAGCGGCGGTAATGTAGGCGACAGGTTATCGACGAGGCGATGCGGACGTCATCTCCTGAGCCCGTCTCTCTCGCTATAACGGTTACGGTACGGTGCGGAGAGAGACAGAGAGAGGGGGGTGTGGTAGAGACTTTACGGTGTCGACGTATGTGTGGACATGGCGGCAGGAGAAGTCCCTAGGTTGGGCCAGGTTAGGTCGGTTATTGTCCGAAGTAACCTTTAACTTAATGCACGGCCATTAATGCGCCATTTGGTCGTGAACTGAGTGGCTTTTCCAGAACGGTTTCTAGAGCGACCCAGGTTGGGCCAGGTTAGGTCGGTTATTAGCCGATGCAACCTGTGACTCAATGCACGGCCATAGTTGCGCCATTTGGTCGTGAATTGAGCGGCCCTTCCAGAGCGGTTTCTCTAGAAGCGGTCACAGG